>CANTUR010000820.1:0-155429 GCA_947683625.1 Mallotus nudiflorus | reverse complement strand
CACCGAGATACATTGGACCGTTTGAGATTCTGGAGAGAGTTGGCACTGTTGCATATCGGTTGGATTTGCCTCCGAGTATGTCACAAGTGCATCCAGTATTTCATATCTCGATGTTGAGGAAGTATATCTCAGATCCTTCACATGTGTTGTAACCTGACAGTGTGGAAGTGAGTGAAGATTTGACGTTTGTGGAAGAACCTGTGGCGATCGTTGATTTTCAAGTTCGACAGTTGCGATCGACGCAGATTCCGATGGTCAAGGTTTTGTGGCGTAGCGACAGAGTTGAAGAGCATACGTGGGAGACTGAAGCTGAGATGCGAGCTTCTTACCCGTATCTCTTTCCTTCCTGATTCTGTAATCTTGTTTTTAGAATTCGGGGACGAATTCCTGTAAGGGGGGAAGACTGTAATATCCCGTGTTTTTAAAAATATTTTTACACTGTACCGGGATATACAGTGTCAATAATTTTTATGCATTATACGATATTTTTACGAGTTGATATGTATTTTAAACCTATTTTAATTACTGTCTATTATTTTCAGTATTTTACGTAAAATTTTCCCGGGACTTTCATTTTCGGGGAAATTTTCACGTAAACAATGTATTATTAATTATTTTAAATGTATTTACGGGTTTGCATGAACTCATACATATTTTTAAATTATTAAATAAAGCTTGTGTGTGTATATTTATTTAATTAGGGTTTATTATTACCCTAATATTTTATTATTTATTTATTATTATTTGATTATTTTATTTATTATTAAATTATTAAAATTTATTATTTTATTATTATTTATTTATTAATATTTAATTATTTTAATTTATTTTATTATTTTTCTTTTTTTTTATTTTCCTTTTTCTTTCTTTTTCTTTTTCTTTCTCTTTCCTTTTTCTTTCTTTTTCTTTTTCTTCTTCTTCTTCTTTCTCTCCCACGGGCGCCGACCACCACCATTTTCTCACCGCCGTTTCTCCCTCCTCCGGCCATCGTTTTCGACACCGCCGGTCTCTATCTTCTCCTTGAGCTCCGGTGAGTGTTATTCTAGCTTTGGTTTGAGCTAAAATGATCTAGAATTGCTTAGGTTTCGATTTGAATATTTCGGCCTCTTTGAGTTTTCGATTTTTTTGAGCTTTGATTTGGATGATTCATGGAAACTTCCTTCATAAATGTTGTTCCTGGTAGCTTAATCTTCATGTATGAATTTTTGCAGAATTTTTGGAGGTTGTTTGGATTTTTGGGTATTTTTGAATATTTTAATATTATTTTCTAATTTTCGGAAATTAATTATTTAAATTATGAAATTGGAGTTTATGGTTGAATTAGGTGTTGAAATGAATTATAGGAATTTATTTGGAATTTTTATGAATTTCTAAGTATTTATTTTTAATTATTGAAGTTTATGTGATTTTGTAAAATTAAGTTAATTGTGTTTTAAATTGAATTTAATTGGTTAATTGAGTTTAATTATTGATATTATTGATAAATATGTTGAGAAAATTAATTTTGGATAATTGTATGATTTTTGGTGAATTTTTGAAGTAATTTAGGTATATATATATATATATATATGGGTATTTTGGTAATTTTACCCTAAATTGTCTAAAAATGTAATTTAATTGGTTTTACTATTTATTTAAGGTATAGAAATGATTTCTACAAAATATCTAGTATTTTTAACTAATTAAAACTATTTTTCGAGAATTATTTTCAATTATATATATAATATACGGTTTTTCTAATAAAATGAGTTTTAATCGGTTTTTACAGTGTTTCAAGATTTATTTTGTAATTTCTACGTATGAAATGTATTTTTATGATTTAAGGATATTTTTGGTATATTTGAATATATATTCTGTGTTTGTGGACCCCGGTCGACAGATTGTAGTCTGGAGTCCGACCGAGGGGTTGTGAGTGATTGTGGTGTTTATTTTTGAAGTGTATTTTCTTTACAGGGTCGGCTCTACTCTTTTGAGTAGAGAGATGTCCGTTTTACAGGGGAGGTTCTGCCGGATTTCCGGTAGAATTCTCGTAAAACGTGATATCCAGTCGAATCCTAATTCTATTTCCGTATTTTAATACTTTAGATTGAATTCTAGGATTTCTGTTACGGTTATTCTGATGTCGATTAATTATTTCTTGTTTAGTTGCGCCGAGACCGAGGGTTAGTGGACCAGGCCCGTCGAACCTGTCTCGTGGAGCGCATTAGGTGAGTTACTATATTATATATATATGCTTAGGACGCATGATTTAGAAAATGCATGTTTTATTTTGACTGAATATGCATAAATAACATGATTTATATTCAAGTATATTTTTGGTATATTTTTGGTATATAATAAATTATATACATGTTTTATTAATAAAATATATTTAAAATGTTTTTAAATATATTTTTAGTTTAATTCATGATTTGATTGGATTTATTTGACATATATATACTCAAAATATACCTGGTTTATGTTTGGTATATTTTCGGTATATATATGGTTTATATTGCTATTTCATTTATATCCATGCATCATTTATTTTTGTGAATGAATGTTTTATATTTAAGAATGAAGGATATCAATAGAACGTGCTACCTAGTGGGCAGCACTAGGACCGAGTACGTACCGGTACGCCTATAGTATTTAGGCTATATTACTAACTTATTTATGGATATTGAATTGATTATGATTATTGATATGTGTGAGATGTGGTTTGGGGTGTGATTGCTGGAGCTCGGTTGACCAAGTGTCTCGGGGCCAATCACACTGGCAGTCAGACTGCTGGAGCTCGGTTGACTTAGTGTCTCGGGGCCAGTCTACTGTCCATATGGATTAAGTGGATATATTTGGAATCAGTGAGCCTGTATGGCTAGAGTGTTGTTTAACACTATTTTCTGAGGTTGCGATATTCTAGGGTTCTATGTGATCCTTCATAAAAGTTGATTTTCAGACAAAATATATAAAATGATTTTTCTGCATCTGTATGAACTTGCCTGTATATATACATATTACTCATATACTGTTGACTGTATGTATTATCACTTAGAGTGTATGTATATATACTATAGTAATTCACTCAGTGAGGTCTGACTCCCCTCCGTTGACTATTTTTCAGGAGAGTCAACTTCCTCAGACCTCAGTAGCAAGTCGATACGCCGGATTTCTTCCGTCCCGGCTTCTTTATGTAAATTGTATACTTGAGTCTTATTTATTTTATCTAGACACTGCAGTAGTTGTGATTTTCAGTAGTTGTGATTTTCAGTAGTTGTGATTTGCAGTAGTTGTGATTTTCAGTAGTTGTGAATTAAAGTATTTATTTTAAAGAGATGTATTATAGTAAAACTGGATTTGTATAAAGATTATACATTTATGAGATTATATATGCGATGTGATGAGTTTTGAATTAAATCCAGTTGATATGGATGATATTGTAATATTTATGATTTTATTTTCCGCTGCATATTATATTTTTATGGTTATTATTGCATATTTATTTTATTTTTAGGCTTGCTACGGGTTCCGGATTCGAAAGAATTCCCGTTCCCTAGCGCCAGTCATGACTCCTGTTTTGGGTCGTGACATATCCTTTCCTACTTCCACTCGGGAGTAGGAAGAGGCTGAAGCTTCCCAGAAGGCTTCTGATGTTCGGCTTTCACTTGTTGACACGTCAGACATTTCGCAACATAATCAGTGACATCCTTCTTCAATCTGTCCCACCAGTATAAATCTCTGATACTGTGGTACATCTTAGTAACACCTGGATGTACGCTATAGGCTGTAGAATGTGCTTCCTCTAAAATCTCCTCTCTCAAGTCATCCACATCAGGAACACACAATCTACCACTGATCCACAACACACCATCATCATCAAGTGTGAAATCAGTGAACTTCCCTGCTCTGACATTCTCTACAAGCTCTTCCAGAATAGGATCTCGGCTCTGAGCTGCTTTAATCCTATCTCTCAATACAGATCGTACTTTAAACTGAGCTAGCAGTCCACCTGATCTACTAAGCTTCATCATCAGACCTTGATCCACCATCAGATGCAACTCCTGGATCAATGGTCTCCTCTCAACACTGATGTGAGCAAGACTGCCTGAGGACTTCCTACTCAAGGCATCTGCTACTATATTAGCTTTACCCGAATGATATAAGATCTCACAATCATAATCCTTCAACCATTCTAACCATCTTCTCTGCCTCAGATTCAAATCTCGTTGCTGGAAAATGTACTTAAGGCTCTTGTGATTAGTAAATATCTCACAAGTCACCCCGTACAGATAATGTCTCCAAATCTTTAAAGCAAAGATCACTGCAGCCATCTCCAGATCATGTGTAGGATAGTTCTGCTCATGCTTCTTCAACTACCTTGAAGCATAGGCTATCACCCTTCCATTCTGCATCAACACACAACCAAGACCAATTCTAGAGGCATCACAGTAAACTGTGAACTTATCCACACTATTAGGCAAAGCTAATACTGGCGCTGTGGTCAACTTCTCCTTCAATAACTGGAAACTGTTCTCATAAGCTTTTGACCACTCGAATCTAACATTCTTCTGAGTCAAGCGAGTCATAGGGGCTGCTATTCTAGAAAAATCTTGCACAAACCGCCTATAATACCCAGCTAAACCCAGAAAACTTCGAATCTCATAAACAGAAGTAGGTGTAGGCCACTCAAATACTGCCTCAATATTCTGTGGATCAACTGAAATACCTTCTTTAGACACTACGTGTCCAAGAAAAGAAACACTCTCCATCCAGAAATCACACTTCGAGAATTTAGCATAAAGCTGATGATCTCTCAGTGTCTGTAGTACAATCCTCAAATGATATACATGCTCCTCCATACTCCTCGAATATACCAGTATATCATCGATGAAGACTACCACAAACTGATCCACATACGGTCTGAATACCCTATTCATTAAATCCATAAAAGCTGCTGGTGCATTAGTCAAACCAAAAGACATCACTAGAAACTCATAATGGCCATATCGAGTGCGAAATGCTGTCTTAGGAATATCGGCTTCACTAATCCGCAGCTGATGATAACCCGACCTCAAGTCAACTTTGGAAAAGAACTGTGCACCCTGTAGCTGATCAAACAAATCATCTATCCTCGGGAGAGGATACTTATTCTTCACTGTCACCTTATTCAGCTCTCTGTAGTCAATGCACAGTCTCAGGGTACCATCCTTCTTCTTCACAAACAGGACTGGTGCACCCCAAGGAGAAACACTAGGTCTGATAAAACCCTTATCCAACAATATCAAATCAGTGAATAATTCTCTATCTCCCATGAGAACTGGACAACCAGAAAGAACAATATCAATGTCCAAGGAATCACTCAGAGGAGTGGCAACAGAAAAAGGAAAAGCCATCCTCAAAGCTTGCCAACAAGATTTAGAAGCAAAAACAGAAGAAACAAACGAATGCGTGGCACCCGGATCAAACAAAACCCAAGTATCCATGTAACAAACAGAAACAATACCTGCCACGACTGCATTAGATGCCTGAGCATCCTGCTGAGTGAGATGGAAGACTCTGGCCTGTCCTCAACCTCCCTGCTGACTAGTAGAAGCCTGGCCAACACCTCTGGCACCTCCTCTAGTACCTCTACCATGACTCTACTGTGGAACAAACTGAGTGGAACTCTGATGCTGGGCTAGAGGTAACTGAAATGGCACGGGTGCAGCACTAGCAATCGACTGCTGTGGAAATCATGGAATCTGCGGCTGCTGATACCCGGAATAAGGACACGATCTGGCAAAATGTCCTGTCTGCCCACATCTGAAGCATGTCAGTGGTGTCAGATAACACAGTCCCTGATGGACTCTACCGTAAGTCTGACAAACACTAGCCGTTGATCCAGAACTATGACCACTGTTGTTGCTTGAAGCACCTGATCCAAATCTGAATGATCTATGCTGACCTCCACGACCATGTCTACTGCTCCGATGCACTCGCTGCTGCTATCCCTGACTCTGCTGAGTCGGACCTCGCTGCTGACTACTCGAACCAACATGAAACTCGAATATGGAGTAGCTTGTAATCCACTCGACTGAACTCCCAACTGGTAGTAATCAGGCATCGCTCCCTGCCTAACTAACCTCAGCTCAATCTCCTTGGCTAATTCAATCATAGACTCGTGAGTAAGGCCTGCTGTAGGCATACCAGCAAATGCTGAACCCAAACCGATGATGTAGGTAGTGATCGTGAAATACTGATCTCGCATCAGATCCTCTGCATATCTACCCAGATGAAAAAACTCTCGGGTATACTCCTCTATAGACCGATCTCCATGAGAAATACTGGTCAGTCAGAGACGATAGCTCAAACGAAGCGGCTTTAGACAAAATCTCCTCATAAATCACTCTCGGAACTGACCCCATGTCATCGTCATCATGTAAGGCTGGATCATCTGAATAAACCAATCTAAGGCTGGTCCCTCAATAAACAACTCGACGATCATAATCCGTTGTACTCGGTATAAGCAGTCCGAGTCCTAGTATCAATCACATGCAAAAAATCTAACAGATCGAAAGTACAGTCAAAAGCAATCCTGCCAACTCGGGCATAAAACAAAGCTGCCTCAGGGTCAGACATACCCTACTGATAGGCAGGCTGAACAGGCGGAACAATTGGAGGAACAGGAACATCAAACTCAGGCTCAACAGGCTCCTCGTCCTGTAACTCTCTCTGCCTATGGCGACCTGTCGCTCCTCGAGGTCTACCTCTGCCACGACCTTTACGTCTAACTGGCTGCTCAGCAGGTAAAACCTCATCCTGAAAAGACTCATCATCCTCGGCCTCAACGACCGGTGGAGCGACATGCGCTCGCCTCCTCATTCTGAAAAGATAAACGGAAAGATTCAGACAAAATAGACAACAAAGGAATAACGCAAAAAACTAAGCAAGGAATACTTAGCAAGACTTACTCGAACCTAATTCACTGCAGTAGTTTAATAGAAAACACAACTTGAAAACTAGGGCCACAACTCATACAACTAAGCCCTGATATAGAACTCCGCTCTGATACCAACTTTGTCACGACCCAAAACAGGGGCCATGACCGGCGCTAGGGAACAAGAATTCTTTCGAATCCGGAACCGGTAGCAAGCCTAAAAATAAAATAAACATGCAATAATAATAATAACAATATTAAATGCAGTGGAAATAAAAATCATAAATATCATAAATATCACAACAGTATTTTCACCAACTGGATTTAAGTTAAATCTCATCTCATACATATATAAATTCTTTTAATACAAATCCAGTTCAAGTATAATACAATATCTCACATAAATAAAATATATAAAATCCCACAATTAGTTTACAACTACTGCAGTGTCTAGATTATAAAAATAAGACTCAAGTAAGCAGTTTACATAAAGAAGCCGAGGCGGAAGAAATCCGGTGTATGGGCCTGCTACTGAGGTCTGAAGATGTTAACTCTCCTGAAAAATAGTCAACGGAGGGGAGTCAGACCTCACTGAGTGAATTACTATAATATATATACAACCACACTAAATGACAATGCATATAGTCAACAGTATATATATATAATATGTATATATACAGGCAAATACACACAGATGCAATAAAATCATTTTATATATATTTCATTGAAAATCATCTTTTATGAAGGATCAAATAGAACCCTATGATATCGAAAACCTCAAACAGTGTTAGACAACACTCTAGCCATACAGGCTCACTTAATCTAAATATATCCACTTAATCCATTTAAACAGTAGACTGGCCCCGAGACACTAAGTCAACCGAGCTCCAGTAGTCTAACTGTCAGCGTGATTGGCCCCGAGACACTTGGTCAACCGAGCTCCAGCAATCACACCTCCAAACCACATCTCACACATCGAATAATCATATCCAATCAATATCCACAAATGGTTAGTAATATAGCCTAAATGCTATAAGCGTACCGGTATGTACTCGGTCCTAGTGTTGCCCACTAGGTAGCACGTTCTATTGATATCCTTCATCAATAAATATAAAACATTCATTCACAAAAATAAATGATGCATGAATTTCAATAAAATAACAACATAAATCGTATATATACTAGAAATATACCAAAAATAAACTAGGTATATTTCGAGTATATATACGTCAAATAAATCCAATCAAATTATAAATTAAGCTAGAAATATATTTAAAAACATTTTAAATATAATTTATTTACAAAACATGCATATAATTTAATATATACCAAAAATAAACTAAAAATAAACCAAAAATATACTTAAATACAAATCACATTATTTATGCATTTTTAATCAAAATAAAACGTATATTTCTAAATCATGCATCCTAAGCACATATACATAAAATAGTAACTCACCCTAGTGCGCTCCACGAGATGGGTCCGACGGGCCTGGTCCACTAGCCCTCGGTCTCAGCGCAACTAAACAAACAATAAATAATTGACATTAGAATAAACCTAACATAAAATCCTAGAATTCGATCTAAAGTATTAAACACAGAATTGAGATTAGGGTTCGACCGGACATCACGTTTTACGAGAATTCTACCAAAAATTCAGCAGAACCTCCCCTGTAAAACAGACATCTCTCTACTCAAAGAGTAGAACCGACCCTGCAAAGAAACACACTTAAAAAATAAACGCAACAACTCAACCATAACCCCTCGGTCAGACTCCAAACTACAGTCTACCGACCGGGGTCCACAATCACAGAACAATTTCAGAAATACCAAAAATACTCTTATAACATAGAAATTCATTTTATAAGTAGAAATTACATAATTAACCTTAAAACATATTAAAAACCAATAAAAACTCATTTTATTAGAAAAACCGTATATTGTATATATATTTGAAAATAATTCACGAAAAATAGTTTTAATTAGTTAAAAATACCAAAAAATTTGTAGAAATCATTTTTATGCCTTAAATAACTATTAAAACCAATTAAATTACAATTTTATCCAATTTTGTGTAAAATTACCAAAATACCCCTATATATATAAATATACTAAAATTACTTCAAAAATTCACCAAAAATAGTATAATTATCCAAAATTAATTTTATCAACATATTTATCAATAATATCAATAATTAAACTCAATTAACCAATTAATTTCAATTTAAAACACAATTAACCCTAATTTTCCAAAATTACATAAACTTAAATAATTCAAAATAAGTACATAGAAATTCATAAAAATTCCAAATAAATTCCTATAATTCATTTAAACACCTAATTTAACCATAAAACATAATTTCATAATTTATTTAATTAATTTCCGAAAATTAGAAAATAATATTAAAATATTCAAAAATATTCAAAAATCAAATTAATCTCCAAAAATTCCACAAAAATTAAAAATGTAGATTAAGCTACTAGGATCAACATTTTTGAAGGTAGTTTTCATGAATCAATCAATTCGAAGTTCAAAAAAATCAAAAACCCTAATATGGCCGAAATAAAAAATTCGAAACCTAAGCAAATCAAGAGCATTTCAGCTCAAATCAAAGCTAGAATCACACTCACCGGACCTCAAGGAGTAGAAAGAGACTGGCGGTGTCAAAGACAGTGGCAGGAATCGTCGTGAACGACGTTAGCTCGAGTTTCGGCTTCTCCAGCCAAAAATGGCTTCCAGGCGCCGGAATCCGCTGCTACAAGCGGCGAAAGAGGTTGGGGAAGGTGGTGGCACACCAGACGGCACACCAACGGCAAGGGAACGACGGACGGCGGTGAGGAAGTGATCGGGGAAGAAGAGAGGGATCGGGGGCAATTCGATAATTTTCCAAAATTTTTGGTTTTTGATGTATTATATGTATATATATATACTTTATACTATATATTAAAATAATATTAAATTACACACATTAAATATACACTACACACATATAATTTAATATTTTAATAATTTATACTAAATAAAAATAATTAAATAACAATAAAACTAATAAATAATTAATAAAATATTAGGGTAATATTAAACCCTAATTAAATAAATAATTACATGTATACACGGTGTTTAATATTTTAAAATATGTATGAGTTCATGCAAGTCCGAAAATATATTTAAAATAATTAATAATAAATTATTTACGTGAAAATTTCCCCGAAAATGCAAGTCCCGGGAAAATTTTACGTAAAGCACTGTAAATAATACACAATAATTAAAATAGGTTTAAAATAAATATCAACTCGTAAAAATATCATAATATATATACAAAAATTATTAACACTGCATATCCTGATACAGTGTAAAAATGTTTAAAAATACGGGATATTACAGCAGAGCTGCTTGATCTTTAGCCATGGTTTGCTTGTCTTTTATGCACTTTTCCTTTTGATTTTGTTTGCATGACTTCTCAATTTCAACATTGATCTTTTCCAAGTTTGTTCCTTTAGATTGAGTGTTCATGAACTAGTAAAGTACCTAAAAAATAAATAAAAAAAGCAAGTAAATAGAAAAGAACAATACTAGTATAAGAGAAGTAAAAATTTAAATTAAAATCAGCCATGTAATAACCCGAGTTTTTAAATTATTTTAATATAAAATAAGATATGCAGTGTTAATAATTTCAAACAATATTTGATTATTTATCAATTATGAGTTTTATTATCATTAATTTATGTTAATTAGGGTTTCGATATATATATTTATTTTAAGATTAGCTTGAGATAATTTATTTGTGTGATATATATATATATATATATATATATATATATATATATATATATATATAGTATATATATTAAATAATAATTAATTTAGTATATTTTATTTTAATGTTAATTTATTTTATTAAATTAATTTATTTTATGCATTATTGTTTTATGTGTTAATACATATATATATTTACTTGCATTATGGTTTATAATATATGTGTGTGGGTGTAATTAATTTTTGGTGTGTAAATATTGTTTAATATAATAATATATATATAGTTTATTAATTTTTTTAATATAAAGTTATTAACTATATAATATAATATATATACATATAATATACATATATACATAAACTACAAACTCACCCTCTCCCTATTTCTCTCTCCCGATCCTCACCATCACCCTTTGCCCGTCACTGCCAATCAGCCATTGTCAGTGTGTTGTTCGGCCTTCCAGCAGCTCCAGTCACCTTCCGTCGCCTTCCACCTCCCTTCTTCGGCACCGTTTGAAGCAGAATAAGCCGGAAAGCCAAAAATCCTCTCCTCCTCCTTTCAAGGTGTTTCTGGCCACCATTCTTCTCACCGCCAGTCTCTTTCCCTTCCCTAAGCACCGATGAGTATGTTTCTAAGCTCTGTTTCACTTGGTTTGACTTAGTTTTCAATGGTGATCGATTTTAAGTTTAGCCCATTTTAGGGTTTTTGATTTTTTTTTTGATAATTCTTGTTTGATTCAAGCTTAATTCCTTCACAAAAGTTGATCCCTCTAGCTTAATCTACATCCCAAAATTTTTTTATAATTTTTGGAATTTATTTTGATTTTTGTGAATTTTTTATTATTTTATTATTATTTTATAATTTTTGTAAATTAAATAAATAAATTATGAAATTGTGATTTTTGGTGTTTTTGGTGGTTAATATTAATTTTTGAATTTAATTTATAATTTTTGTGATTTTTGTATAATTTTTATAATTATATTTAGTTTATGTCAATTTTGAAAATATAGGTTAAATATATATTTAGTTAGAAATAATTGGTTAATTAAGTGTATTTGTGGATTTTAGAGAATAATATGTTGAGAAAATAATTTTTGAGTATTTATATAATTTTTATTGAATTTTTTAATATTATTAGTATTTTATGTGTATTTTTGTATACTAGGGGTATTTTGGTAATTTGGTGATAATTTTAGTTGAATATTAAATTTAATTGGTTTTAATAATTATTTGAGGTATAAAAATGATTTTTACAAATTATTTACTAATTTTAACTAATTAATACTATTTTTCAAAAATTATTTTCAAATTAAATATAATATACTATTTTTGTAAATAAATGGATTTTTAGTAATTTTTAATATATTTTTGGACTAATTAAGTAATTTAGATTTTTAAAATGAATTTTTATTTTATATTTGTGAATTATCAAGAAATATCGATTTTTAATAATATTATATTATTATTAAGGTTTTAAGTAATTATCGGTAAAATAATTACTTTTGGTGTTTTTAATGTTTAAATTGCTATATTTTGGTGCTTAAAGGGCATTTTTGGTATTTATGAAATTTTAATATATTTTACTGTATTTTGTTGTGAATTATGAATCTCGGTCGGTGGAAATTGTAGTTTGGGATCCCGACGGAGGAGTTGTGAGAATTTTTATTCGAAGTGTATTTTTTTTTAAGATTGACTCTACTTTTTAAGTAGAGAGATGTCCATTTTACAGAGGAGGTTCTGTCAAATTTTTGATAGAATTCTCGTAAAAAGTGACATCGAGTCTAATTCCAATTATTTGTCTGTGTTAGTGATCCTAGATCGAGTCTCTGGAAGTTAAGTTAGATTTATTCTGATTTTCGTGTTATTATTTTATTGTTAGTTGCGCCGAGACCGAGGGCTAGTGGACCAGACTTGTCGGACTCGTCTCGTGGAGTGCATCCCTGTGAGTTATTATGATATATATGCATTACTTTAGGTTGTATGTTTTAGAATTATATGTTTTAAATGTAAATTTTTGCATAATTGCCTTATTAAATGCTTAGGTATATTTTTAGTATATTATTGGTATATTTTAAAATAAATGCATGTTTTCTTTGTGATTTATTTTCAAATTATGTTAGTATATTATTGGTTGATTTTGAGTATATTACATGATTTAATTGAATTTATTATACGTATATATACCTGGAATATACTTAGTTTATTTTAGGTGTATTTATGGTATATATAGGGTTTATTTGTTTAATTTAAATGTCATTATGCATTATTTATTTTTCTGAATGTATGTTTTAATATAAATGAAGGATATCGATAGAACGTGCTTCCTAGTGGGCAGCACTAGAACCGTGTATGTACTAGTGCGATAGATTAGAGCTAAGTGAAAATTGATTGTGGTGATTATGATTGATTGATATTGATTTGATTGAGATTGATGTGATTGAGGGTGTGATTGCTGGAGCTCAGTTGACCAAGTGTCTCGGGGCCAATCACACTGATAGTCAAACTGCTAGAGCTCGGTCAACTTAGTGTCTCGGGGCCAGTCTACTGTCCATATGGATTAAGTGAATTTACTTGGAATTAAATGAGCCTATATGGCTAGAGTACTTTCTATTGGTATTGAGGTTGCGATCATATAGGGTTCTATTTGATCCTTCATAAACTGATGATTTTCAGTATTAAAATGATTTTCTTTGCATCTGTGTGTATTTGCCTGTATATATATTTATTATATATACTTTTGAGTGTCTGCATTTGACATTTAGCTATGCGTGTATATATATTATAATAATTCACTCAGTGAGGTCTGACTCCCCTCCATTGATGTTTTTATAGGAGAGTCCTCATCTTCAGACCTTAGCAGTAGACCTATCCACCAGATTTCTTCCACTCCAACTTTATTATGTAAATCACTTACTTGAGTTTTATTTTGTACTCTAGACACTGCAGTAGTAGTTGTATTTAAATCTGTCTTGAATTGTATTGTATTTATACATGTATGAGGATTTTAATTCAGAGTGTTTCTCTGAAGATTTGTATTAAAAAATTTTATTTATGATATAAGATGTGTTATCATTTTATTAAAGGATGTTGAAGAACATATTTTTATTAATTGAGATTTAATTTCTGCTGAATAATATTTTATTTATTTTATTTTATTGCATGTTTTTCTTTTAAGGCTTGCTACGGGTTCTGGATTCGAAAGAATTCCTGTTCCCTAGAGCCGGTCATGGCCCCTGTTTCGGGTCGTGACAAAGTTGGTATCAGAGCGGAGTTTTGTGTCAGGGCTTAGTTGTATGAGTCGTGGCCCTAGTTTTAAAGTTGTGTTTTCTGTTGAACTACTGCAGTGAATTAGGTTCGAGTACGTCTTGATAAGTATTCCTTGCTTTAGTTTTCAGCGTTATTCCTCCATTGTCTATTTTGTCTGAATCTTTCCATTTGTCTTTTCAATATGAGGAGGCGAGCACGTGTCGCTCCACCGGTCGTTGAGGCCGAGGATGATAAGTCTTTTCAGGATGAGGTTTTACCTCCTGAGTAGCCAGTTAGACGTAGAGGTCGTGGCAGAGGTAGACCTCAAGGAGCGGCAGGTCACCGTAGGCAGAGAGAGTTACAGGACGAGGAGCCTGTTAAGCCTGAATTTGATGTTCCTGTTCCTCCAGTTGTTCAGCCTGCCTATCAGCAGGGTATGACTGACCCTGAGGCAGCTTTGTTCTATGCCCGAGTTGGCAGGATTGCTTTTGATGGTACTTCCGATCCGTTAGATTTTCTGCATGCGATTGAGACTCGGACTCGGACTGCTCATACCGAGTACCAGTGGATCATGATTGTAGAGTTGTCTATTGAGGGACCAGCCTTAGATTGGTTCATTCAGATGATCCAGCCCTACATGATGACGATGACATGGGCTCAGTTCCGAGAGCGATTTATGAGGAGATTCTGTCCAGAGCCTCTTCGTTTGAGCTATCGTCTTCGACTGACCAGTATTTCTCGTGGAGATCGATCTGTAGAGGAGTATACCCGAGAGTTTCTTCGTCTGGGTAGATATGCTGAGGATCTGATGCGAGATCAGTATTTCACGATTACTACGTATGTCACTGGTTTGGGTTCTGCTTTTGCTGGTATGCCTACAGCAGGCGTTACTCTCGAGTCTGTGATTGAGTTGGCTAAGGAGATTGAGCTGAGGCTAGTTAGGCAGGGAGCGATGCCTGATTATTACCAGCTAGGAGTTCAGTCGAGTGGATTGCAGGCTACTCCGTATTCAAGTTTTCAAGTTGGTTCGAGTAGTTAGCAGCGAGGTCGGACTCAGAAGAGTCAGAGACAACAGCAGCGAGTGCATCAGAGCAGTAGACATGGCCGTGGAGGTCAGCGTACATCGTTCAGATTTGGATCAGGTGCTTTGAGCAACAGCAGTGGTCGTAGTTCTGGATCAGCGGCCAGTGTTTGCCAGACTTGCGATAGAGTCCATCAGGGACCGTGTTATCTGACACCACTGACATGCTTCAGATGCGGGCAGACAGGACATTTTGCCAGATCGTGTCCTTATTCTGGGTATCAGCAGTAGCAGATTCCGTGATTCCCACAGCAGTCGATTGCTAGTGCTGCACCCGTGCCATTTCAGTTACCTCCAGCTCAGCATCAGAGTTCCACTCAGTTTGTTCCACAGCAGACTCATGGTAGAGGTACTAGAGGAGGTGCCAGAAGCGTTGGCCAGGCTTCTACTAGTCAGCAGGGAGGTCGAGGACAGGCCAGAGTTTTCCATCTGACTCAGTAGGATGCTCAGGCATCTAATGCAGTCGTGGCAGGTATTGTTTTTGTTTGTTCCCTGGATGCTTGGGTTTGTTTGATCCGGGTGCCACGCATTCATTCATTTCTCCTGTTTTTGCTTCTAAATCTTGTTGGCAAGCTTCGAGGATGGCTTTTCCTTTGTCTGTTGCCACTCCTCTGAGTGATTCCTTGGACACCGATATTGTTCTTTCTGGTTGTCCAGTTCTCGTGGGAGATAGAGAATTATCCACTAATTTGATTCTGTTGGATGTGATGGAGTTTGATGTTATCCTGGGAATGGATTGGTTATCTCAGCACTTCGCCGTGGTAGATTGCAGGAATAAGGAGGTGACTTTTAGAATTCCTGGTGAAGTAGAATTTAAGTTTGTGGGTGATAGGAGTTCAGCACCTCATAATCTTATTTCTGCTATTACGGCTAGGAAGTTGTTGAGGAAAGGATGTTAGGGATATTTGGCATTGGTCAGGGATACGTCAGTGGAGAAGTTGTCACTCACAGATGTTCCTGTTGCTTGTGAGTTTCCTGATGTTTTTCCTGAGGAGTTGCCAGGTTTACCACCTCATAGAGAGATTGAGTTCTGTATAGATGTGGTTCCAGGTACTACTCCTATATCTATGCCACCCTATCGTATGGCTCCTGTAGAGTTGAAAGAGTTGAAGGAACAATTGCAAGAGTTATTGGATAAAGGTTTCATTAGACCTAGTGTTTCTCCTTGGGGTGCACCAGTTTTGTTTGTGAAGAAGAAGGATGGTACCCTGAGACTGTGCATTGACTACAGAGAATTGAATAAGGTGACAGTGAAGAACAAGTATCCTCTCCCAAGGATAGATGATTTTTTTTATCAGCTACAGGGTGCACAGTTCTTTTCTAAGATTGACTTGAGGTCGGGTTATCATCAGCTGCGGATTTGTGAATCTGATATTCCTAAGACTGCGTTCCGCACTCGATATGGCCATTATGAGTTTCTGGTGATGTCTTTTGGTTTGACTAATGCACCAGCAGCTTTTATGGACTTGATGAACAGGGTATTCAGACCTTATGTGGATCAGTTTGTAGTAGTCTTCATTGATGATATACTGGTATATTCGAGGAGTATGGAGGAGCATGTATATCACTTGAGGATTGTACTACAGACATTGAGAGATCATCAGCTTTATGCTAAATTCTCGAAGTGTGATTTCTGGATGGAGAGTGTTTCTTTTCTTGGACATGTAGTGTCTAAAGAAGGTATTCAGGTTGATCCACAGAAGATTGAGGCAGTATCCGAGTGGCCTAGACCTACTTCTGTTATAGAGATTCGGAGTTTTTTGGGTTTAGCCGGGTATTATAGGTGGTTTGTGCAGGATTTTTCCAGAATAGCAGCCCCTATGACTCACTTGACTCAAAAGAATGTTAGATTCGAGTGGTCAGAAGCTTGTGAGAATAGTTTTCAGTTGTTGAAGGAGAAATTAACCACAGTGCCAGTGTTAGCTTTGCCTAATAGTGTGGATAAGTTCACAGTTTACTGTGATGCCTCTAGAATTGGTCTTGGTTGTGTGTTGATGCAGAATGGAAGGGTGATAGCCTATGCTTCGAGGCAGTTGAAGAAGCATGAGCAGAACTATCCTACACATGATCCTGAGATGGCTGCAGTTATCTTTGCTTTGAAGATTTGGACACATTATCTGTACGGGGTGACTTGTGAGATATTTATTGATCACAAGAGCCTTAAGTACATTTTTCAGCAGAGAGATTTGAATTTGAGGCAGAGAAGATGGTTGAAATTATTGAAGGATTATGATTGCGAGATCTTATATCATCCGGGTAAAGCTAATGTGGTAGCAGATGCCTTGAGTAGGAAGTCCTCAAGTAGTCTTGCTCACATCAGTATTGAGAGGAGACCATTGATCCAGGAGTTGCATCTGATGGTGGATCAAGGTCTGATGATGAAGATAAGTAGATCAGATGGACTGCTAGCTCAGTTTAAAGTATGATCTGTACTGAGGGATAGAATTAAAGCAGCTCAGAGTTGAGATCCTATTCTAGAAGAGCTTGCAGAGAATGTCAGAGCAGGGAAGTTCACTAATTTCACACTTGATGATGATGGTGTGTTGTGGATTAGTGGTAGATTGTGTGTTCCTGATGTGGATGACTTGAGAGAGGAGATTTTAGAGGAAGTACATTCTACAGCCTACAGCGTTCATCCGGGTGTCACTAAGATGTACCACAGTATCATAAATTTATACTGGTGGGATGGATTGAAGAAAGATGTCATTGATTATGTTGCTAAGTGTTTGACGTGTTAGCAAGTGAAAGCCGAACATCAGAAGCCTTCTGGGAAGCTTCAGCCTCTTCCTATTCCCGAGTGGAAGTGGGAAAGGATAGCTATGGATTTTGTGGTCGGTTTACCTCGTTCGAAGGATGGATACGATTCCATCTGGGTGATTGTAGATAGGTTGACAAAGTCTGCACATTTCTTGCCTGTGAAAGCCACATATTCAGTTGCTAGATTGGCAAAGTTGTACGTGAAGCATATTGTGTGCCTCCATGGAGTACCTGTGTCCATTGTGTTAGATAGAGGTTCGGTGTTTACTTCTCGTTTTTGGCAGAAGTTGCAGGAAGCGATGGGCACTAGGTTGGATTTTAGTACTGCTTTTCATCCTCAAACAGATGGCCAGTCTGAGAGGATGATCCAGACACTGGAAGATATGTTGAGGATGTGTGTCTTGGATTTGGGAGGTAGCTAGGATGATCATTTGCCACTCGTTGAGTTTGCATATAATAACAGCTACCATAGCAGTATTGGCATGGCACCATATGAGGCGTTGTATGGAAGGAAGTGTAGATCCCCGTTGAGTTGGGATGAGATTGGTGAAAGAGCTTTGACTGGACCTGAGATGGTTCAGGATGCTACAGAGAAAGTCGTCGTGATTAAGCGAAGATTAGAGACCGCAGTTAGCAAACAGAAGAGTTATGCGGATCCTAGGCGCAGAGATGTGGAGTTTCAGGTTGGAGATTTTCATTTTTCTGAAGGTATCTCCGATAAAGGGTGTGATGAGATTTGGCAGGAAGGGTAAGTTAGCACCGAGATATATTGGACCGTTTAAGATTCTGGAGAGAGTTGGCACTGTTGCATATCGGTTGGATTTGCCTCCAAGTATGTCACAGGTGCATCCAGTGTTTCATATCTCGTTGTTGAGGAAGTATATCTCAGACCCTTCACACGTGTTGCAGCCTGACAGTGTAGAAGTGAGTGAAGATTTGACGTTTGTGGAAGAACCTGTGGCGATCGTTGATTATCAAGTTCGACAGTTGCGATCGAAGCAGATTCCGATGGTCAAGGTTCTGTGGCGTAGCGATAGAGTTGAGGAGCATACGTGGGAGACTGAAGCTGAGATGCGAGCTTCTTACCCGTATCTCTTTGCTTCTTGATCCTGTAATCTTTTCTTTCTGGAATTCAAGGACGAATTCTTGTAAGGGGGGAAGACTGTAATATCCCGTGTTTTTAAATATTTTTACACTGTACCAGGATATGCAGTGTTAATAATTTTTGTATATATATTACGATATTTTCACGAGTTGATATGTATTTAAAACCTATTTTAATTACTGTGTCTTATTTACAGTGCTTTACGTAAAATTTTCCCAGGACTTGCATTTTCGGGGAAATTTTCACGTAAATAATTTATTATTAGTTACTTTAAATATATTTTCGGACTTGCATGAACTCATACATATTTTTAAATTACTAAACACCGTGTATGTGTGCAATATTTATTTAATTAGGGTTTAATATATATTACCCTAATATTATATTATTTGTTTATTAATTTATTGTTATTTAATTATTTTTATTTATTATTAAATTATTAAAATTATTTTTTTTATTATTTTATTATTTTATTATTTTCTTTTTCTTTTCTTTTTCTTTTCTTTTCTTTTCTTTTCTTTTTTCTTCTTCTTCTTCCTTCTCCTTCCCTGCGCCCGACCACCCCCTCACCACCAACCACCGTCTATCACGCCGATCCCCTACCATTGGTATGCCTCCCGGCTTGCCACCGTCGTCCCCAGCCGTTCCCTGTCGCCAGCAGCCTTCTTCTCCGGCACCGGCAGCTCCTTTTCTTCTTTTGGCCGAAATTTCTTCTCCTCGCCGTCGATGACGATTCCGGCCACCATTTTCGACACCGCGGTCTCTTTCTTCTCCTTGAGCTCCGGTGAGTGTGATTCTAGCTTTGGTTTGAGCTTAAATGGTCTAGATTTGCTTAGGTTTTGAATTTTTCCATTCGTCCATATTAGGGTTTTTGATTTTTTTGAGCTTCGAATTGATTGATTCATGAAAAATCCATTCATAAATGTTGATCCTAGTAGCTTAATCTACATGTATGAATTTTTGTGGAATTTTTGGAGATTGTTTGGATTTTTGGGTATTTTTGAATATTTAATATTATTTTCTAATTTTTGTAAATTAATTATTTAAATTATGAAATTGTGTTTTATGGTTAAATTAGGTGTTGAAATGAATTATAGGAATTTATTTGGAATTTTTATGAATTTCTAATTATTTATTTTGAATTATTGAAGTTTATGTAAATTTGAGAAATTAGGGTTAATTATGTTTTTAATTGAAATTAATTGGATAATTGAGTTTAATTATTGATATTATTGATATATATGTTGAGAAAATTAATTTTGGATAATTGTATAATTTTTGGTGAATTTTTGAAGTAATTATAGTATATTTATATATATAGGGGTATTTTGGTAATTTTATACAAAATTGGCTAAAAATGTAATTTAATTGGTTTTAATAGTTATTTAAGGTATAAAAATGATTTCTACAAATTATTTAGTATTTTTAACTAATTAAAACTATTTTTCGTAAATTATTTTCAATTATATATATAATATACGGTTTTTCTAATAAAATGAGTTTTTATCGGTTTTTACAGTGTTTTAAGGTTAATTATGTAATTTCTACGTATAAAATGAATTTCTATGTTATAAGGGTATTTTTAGTATTTTCAGAATTTTTCTGTGTTTGTGGACCCTGGTCGGTGGACTGTAGTTTGGAGTCCGACCGTGGGATTTTGATTGTGCTCTGTGTAGTTTTTCAAAGTGTATTTCCTTACAGGGTCAGCTCTACTCTTTTGAGTGGAGAGATTTCCATTTTACAGGGGAGGTTCTGTCATATTTTCGATAGAATTCTCGTAAAACGTGATATCCGGTCGAACCCTGATATCGATTCTATGTTTAATACTCTAGATCAAATTCTAGGATTTTCTGTTAGGTTTATTCTAATGTCTATCGTTATTGCTTGTTTAGTTGCGCCGAAACAGAGGGCTAGTGGGCCAGGCCCGTCGGATCCATCTCGTGGAGCGCACTAATTTGTGAGTTACTATACTATATATATATGCTTAGGATGCATGATTTAGAAATATATGTTTTATTTTGATTAAAATGCATAAATAATGTGATTTATATTTAAGTATATTTTTGGTTTATTTTTGGTATATATTAAATTATATGCATATTTTGTTAATAAATTATATTTAAAATGTTTTTAAATATATTCTAGCTTAATTTATGATTTAATTGGATTCATTTGACGTATATATACTCGAAATATACCTGGTTTATTTTTGGTATATTTCTAGTATATATATGGTTTATGTTGATATTTTATTGAACTTCATGCATCATTTATTTTTGTGAATGAATGTTTTATATTTATTAATGAAGGATATCGATAGAACGTGCTACCTAGTGGGCAGCACTAGGACCGAGTACATACCGGTACGCCTATAGCATTTAGGCTATATTACTAACCATTTGTGGATATTGATTGAAATTGATAATTTGATGTGTGAGATATGGTTTGGAGGTGTGATTGCTGGAGCTCGGTTGACCAAGTGTCTTGGGGCCAATCACACTGACAGTCAGACTGCTGGAGCTCGGTTGACTTAGTGTCTCGGGGCTAGTCTACTGTCTAAATGGATTAAGTGGATATATTTTGGATTAAGTGAGCCTGTATGGCTAGAGTGTTGTCTAACACTGTTTGAGGTTACAGAATTATAGGGTTCGATTAGATCCTTCATGAATTGTGATTTTTAATGAAAAATATATATAAAATGATTTTATTGCATCTGTGTGTATTTGCCTGTATATATACATATTATATATATACTGTTGATTGTATGCATTGTCATTTAGTATGCATGTATATATATTATAGTAATTCACTCAGTGAGGTCTGACTCCCCTCCGTTGATTATTTTTCAGGAGAGTTAACATATTCAGACCTCAGTAGCAGGCCTATACGCCGGATTTCTTCCGCCCCGGTTTCCTTGTGTAAATTACTTACTTGAGTCTTATTTTTATAATCTAGACACTGCAGTAGTTGTGAATTAAATTGTGGGATTTCATGTATTTATCTATGCGAGATATTGTATTATTTGAAACTGGATTTGTATTAAAAGATTTACATATATGAGATGAGATTTGATTTAAATCCAGTTGGTGAAATTGTTATTATGATATTTATGATTTTTATTTCCGCTGCATTATATATTATTGTTTATACTATTGCATGTTTATTTTATTTTTAGGCTTGCTACAGGTTCCGGATTCGAAAGAATTCCCGTTCCCTAGCGCCGGTCATGGCCCCTGTTTTGGATTGTGACACAGAAAATCCTAGAATTCGATCTAGAGTATTAAACATAGAATCGATATCAGGGTTCGATCGGATATCATGTTTTACGAGAACTCTACCGAAAATCCGGCAGAACCTCCCCTGTAAAACGGTAATCTCTCTACTCAAAAGAGTAAAGCTGACCTTGCAAGGAAATACACTTCGAAAAACTACACAGAGCACAATCAAAATCCCACGGTCGGACTCCAAACTACAGTCCACCGACCGGGGTCCACAAACACAGAATAATTCTAAAAATACCAAAAATACCCTTATAACATAGAAATTCATTTTATACGTAGAAATTACATAATTAACCTTAAAACACTATAAAAACCGATAAAAACTCATTTTATTAGAAAAACCATATATTATATATATAATTGAAAATAATTTACGAAAAATAGTTTTAATTAGTTAAAAATACTAAATAATTTGTAGAAATCATTTTTATACCTTAAATAACTATTAAAACCAATTAAATTACATTTTTAGCCAATTTAGGATAAAATTACCAAAATACCCCTATATATATAAATATACTTAAATTACTTCAAAAATTCACCAAAAATTATACAATTATCCAAAATTAATTTTCTCAACATATTTATCAATAATATCAATAATTAAACTCAATTAACCAATTAATTTCAATTTAAAACACAATTAACCCTAATTTCCCAAAATTACATAAACTTCAATAATTCAAAATAAATACATAGAAATTCATAAAAATTCCAAATAAATTCCTATAATTCATTTCAACACCTAATTTAACCATAAAACACAATTTCATAATTTATTTAATTAATTTCCGAAAATTAGAAAATAATATTAAAATATTCAAAAATACCCAAAAATCCAAAAAATCTCCAAAAATTCCACAAAAATTCATACATGTAGATTAAGCTACTGGGATCAACATTTGTGAAGGGATTTTTCATGAATCAATCAATTCAAAGCTCAAAAAAATTCAAAAATCCTAATATGGCCGAAATTGAAAATTCAAAACCTAAGCAAATCTAGACCATTTAAGCTCAAACCAAAGCTAGAATTACACTCATCGGAGCTCAAGGAGAAGAAAGAGACCGGCGGTGTCAAAAATAGTGGCAGGAATTGTCGTCGACGGTGAGAAGCTCAACTTGCTGCCATGGCGGATTCCGGGCGTTCCAGCGGGCTTCCGGCGGCCTGGTCACGTCGGAGAGGAAGAGGAAGGAAGGGGAAGAAGGTTGGCGGCAGCTGGTGGCGATGAAGGGTGGTCCAGCATGCTGGAATGGGAGGCGCAGTGACGGTAGACGATCGGGAGAGAAGAAGGAGAAGAGAGGGGCTAAACGGTAATTTTCCAAATCCTTTTGTTTTAATAATCTATATGTATATATATATACTTTATACTATATAATAAAATAATAATAAAATCACACACATTAAATTTACACCACACACATATAATTTAATATTTTAAAATATAATAATAAATAAAAATAATTAAATAACAATAAATTAACAAATAAATAATAAAATATTAGGGTAATATATATTAAACCCTAATTAAATAAATATTTACACACATAGGCTTTATTTAGTATTTTAAAAATACGTATGAGTTCATGCAAGTCTGAAAATATATTTAAAATAATTAATAATAAATTATTTACGTGAAAATTTCCCCGAAAATGCGAGTCCCGGAAAAATTTTACGTAAAGCACTGTAAATAAGACACAGTAATTAAAATAGGTTTTAAATACATATCAACTCGTGAAAATATCGTAATACATATACAAAAATTATTAACATTGCATATCCCGGTACAGTGTAAAAATATTTAAAAACACGGGATATTACAATTCTTAACTAGCAAATCAATAAAGTAATTAAGAAAATCAAAATATAAATTGAAACAACTAAAATTAAAAGAAAATGAAATGATAAAAATATAGATCTTAGGTTTAGTTTCACTATTCCAATCAGATCATGAACACTTAATTACTAAACACCTTGATTTCAGTTAAGGGTAATTATTTTATTACTAAACACCTTGATTTCAGTTAAGGGTAATTATTTAATTACTAAACACCTTGATTTCAGTTAAGGGTAATTATTTAATTACTAAACACCTTGATTTCTGTCACGACCCAAAATAGGGGGCATGACCGGCGCTAGGGAACGGGAATTCTTTCGAATCCGGAACCCGTAGCAAGCCTAAAAATAAAATAAACATGCATAATCATAACAATATATAATGCAGCGGAAATAAAAATCGTAAATATCATAATAACAATTTCATCACTGGATTTAAATCAAATCTCATCTCATATATAAATCTCTTTTAATACAAATCCAGTCTCAATATAATACAACTCTTTAAATAAAATACATGAAATCCAATACTTTAATTCACAACTACTGCAGTGTCTAGATAAAATAAATAAGACTCAAGTAGATAATTTACACAAAGAAGCCGGGGCGGAAGAAATCCGGCGTATCGACCTGCTACTGAGGTCTGAGGATGTTGACTCTCCTGAAAAATAGTCAACGGAGGGGAGTCAAACCTCACTGAGTGAATTACTATAATATATATACATACACACTAAATGATAATGCATGCAGTCAACAGTATATATCTAATATGTGTATATACAGGCAAATACACACAGATGCAGTAAAATCATTTTTATATATTTTATCTAAAAATCAACTTTTATGAAGGATCATATAGAACCCTAGAATATCGCAATCTCGAAAATAGTGTTAGACAACACTCTAGCCATACAGGCTCACTTATCCAAATATATCCACTTAATCCATTTGGACAGTAGACTGGCCCCGAGATACTAAGTCAACCGAGCTCCAGCAGTCTGACTGCCAGTGTGATTGGCCCCGAGACACTTGGTCAACCGAGCTCCAGCAATCACACCCACAAACCACATCTCACACATATTAATAATCACATCAAATCAATATCCACAAATAAGTTAGTATTATAGCCTAAATACTATAGGTGTACCGGTACGTACTCGGTCCTAGTACTGCCCACTAGGTAGCACGTTCTATTGATATCCTTCATTAATAAATATAAAACATTCATTCACAAAAATAAATGATGCATGAATTTCAATAAAATAACAACATAAACCATATATATACCGAAAATATACCAAAAGTAAACCAGGTATATTTCGAGTATATATATGTCAAATGAATTCAATCAAATCATAAATTAAGTTGGAAATATATTTAAAAATATTTTAAATATATTTTATTTACAAAACATGCATATAATTTAATATATACCAAAAATAAACCAAAAATATACTTAAATACAAATCATATTATTTATGCATTTTAATCAAAATAAAACATATATTTCTAAATCATGCATCCTAAGCATATATATATAGTATAGTAACTCACAAATTAGTGCGCTCCATGAGACGGGTCCGACGGGCCTGGTCCACTAGCCCTCGGTCTCGGCGCAACTAAACAAGCAATAAATAATAGACATCAGAATAAACCCTAACAGAAATCCTAGAATTCAATCTAGAGTATTTAAATACGGAAACAGAATTAGGGTTCGACTGGATATCACGTTTTACGAGAATTCTACCAAAAATTCAACAGAACCTCCCCTGTAAAACGGACATCTCTCTACTCAAAAGAGTAGAGCTGACCCTGCAAAGAAACACACTTCGAAAAAATAGGCTCAACACAAATCCACAACCCCTCGGTCGGACTCCAAACTACAATCTACCGACCGGGGTCCATAAACACAGAATAATTCTAGAAATACCAAGAATATCCTTATAACATAGAAATTCATTTTATAGGTAGAAATTACATAATTAACCTTAAAACACAATAAAAATCGATAAAAACTCATTTTATTTGAAAAACCGTATATTATATATATAATTGAAAATAATTTACGAAAAATAGTTTTAATTAGTTAAAAATACTAAATAATTTGTGGAAATCATTTTTATACCTTAAATAACTATTAAAACCAATTAAATTACATTTTTAGCCAATTTAGGGTAAAATTACCAAAATACCCCTATATATAAATATACTTAAATTACTTCAAAAATTCACCAAAAATTATACAATTATCCAAAATTAATTTTCTCAACATATTTATCAATAATATCAATAATTAAACTCAATTAACTAATTAATTTCAAATAAAAACACATTTAACCTAATTTTCCCAAAATTACATAAACTCAAATAATTCAAAATAAATACTTAGAAATTCATAAAAATTCCAAATAAATTTCTATAATTCATTTCAACACCTAATTTAACCATAAACCCCAATTTCATAATTTAAATAATTAATTTCCGAAAATTAGAAAATAATATTAAAATATTCAAAAATACCCAAAAATCCAAAAAATCTCCAAAAATTCCACAAAAATTTATACATGTAGATTAATCTACTAGGATCAACATTTGTGAAGGGAGTTTTCATGAATCAATCAATTCGAAGCTCAAAAAAATCAAAAACCCTAATATGGCCGAATTGGAAAATTCGAAACCTAAGCAATTCTAGACCATTTAAGCTCAAACCAAAGCTAGAATCACACTCACCGGAGCTCAAGGAGAAGAAAGAGACCGGCGGTGTCAAAAACGGTGGCCGAAATCGGCGTGATCGACGATGGATCGATTTTCGGCTTCTCCGACCAAAAATGGCTTCCAGGCACCGAAAATGGCTACCACAGGTGGCGAGGAAGGCTGGGGAAGGTGGTGGCACACCGGACGGCACACCAATGGCGAGAAATTGGCAGTTGCAGGCATCGGACAGCGGTGAGGATGAAGATCGGGGAAGAAGGAGCTCACGGGGGCAAAATGGTAATTTTTCTAAAAGTTTGATTTTTAATGTATTATATGTATATATATATACTTTATACTATATATTAAAATAATATTAAATTACACATATTAAATATACACCACACACATATAATTTAATATTTTAATAATTTATACTAAATAAAAATAATTAAATAACAATAAAACTAATAAATAATTAATAAAATATTAGGGTAATACTAAACCCTAATTAAATAAATATACACACACATAGGCTTTATTTAGTATTTTAAAAATACATTTGAGTTCATGCAAGTCTGAAAATATATTTAAAATAATTAATATTAAAATATTTACGTGAAAATTTCCTCGAAAATGCAAGTCCCGGGAAAATTTTACGTAAAGCATTGTAGATAAAACACAGTATTTAAAATAGGTTTTAAATACATATTAACTCGTAAAAATATCATAAGATATATATATACAAAATTATTAACACTGCATATCCCGATACAGTGTAAAAATATTTAAAAACACGGGATATTACAGTCTTCCCCTCTTACAAGAATTCGTCCCCGAATTCCAGAAAACAAGATCAAGAAGGAAAGAGATACGGGTAAGAAGCTCGCATCTCAACTTCATTCTCCCACGTATGCTCCTCAACTCTGTCTCTACGCCACAGAACCTTGACCATCGGAATCTGCTTCGATCGCAATTGTCGAACTTGATAATCTACGATCGCTACAGGTTCTTCCACAAACGTCAAATCTTCACTCACTTCTACACTGTCAGGTTGCAACACGTGTGAAGGGTCTGAGATATACTTCCTCAACATCGAGATATGAAATACTGGATGCACCTGTGACATACTCAGAGGCAAATCCAACCGATATGCAACAGTGCCAACTCTCTCCAGAATCTCAAACGGTCTAATATATCTCGGTTCTAACTTACCCTTCCTGCCAAATCTCATCACACCCTTCATCGGAGATACTTTCAGAAAAATAAAATCTCCAACCTGAAACTCCACATCTCTGCGCCTAGGATCCGCATAACTCTTCTGTCTGCTAACTGCTATCTCTAATCTTCACTTGATCACGGCGACTTTCTCTGCAGCATCCTGAACCATCTCAGGTCCAGTCAACGCTCTCTCACCAATCTCATCCCAACTCAACGGGGATCTACACTTCCTTCCATACAACGCCTCATATGGTGCCATGCCAATACTGCTATGGTAGCTGTTATTATATGCAAACTCAACAAGCGACAAATGATCATCCCAGCTACCTCCCAAATCCAAGACACACATCCTCAACATATCTTCCAGTGTCTGGATAGTCCTCTCAGACTGACCATCTGTCTAAGGATGAAAAGCAGTACTGAAATCTAACCTAGTGCCCATCGCTTCCTGCAACTTCTGCCAAAAACGAGAAGTAAACACTGAACCTCTATCTGACACAATGGACACAGGTACTCCATGAAGGCACACAATATGCTTCACATACAACTTCGCCAATCTAGCAACTGAATAAGTGGCTTTCACAGGCAAGAAATGTGCAGACTTTGTCAATCTGTCTACAATCACCCAGATAGAATCGTATCCATCCTTCGAACGAGGTAAACAGACCACAAAATCCATAGCTATCGTTTCCCACTTCCACTCGGGAATAGGAAGAGGCTGAAGCTTCCCAGAAGGCTTCTGATGTTTGGCTTTCACTTGCTGACACGTCAAACACTTAGCAATATAATCAGTAACATCTTTCTTTAATCCGTCCCACCAGTATAGATCTCTGATATTGTGGTACATCTTAGTAACACCTGGATGTATGCTGTAGGCTGTAGAATGTGCTTCCTCTAAAATCTCCTCTCTCAAATCATCCACATCAAGAACACACAATCTACCACTGATCCACAACACACCATCATCATCGAGTGTGAAATCAGTGAACTTCCCTACTCTTACATTCTCTGCAAGCTCTTCCAGAATAGGATCTCGGCTCTGAGCTGCTTTAATCCTATCCCTCAGTACAGATCGCACTTTAAACTGAGCTAGCAGTCCACCTGATCTACTGATCTTCATCATCAGACCTTGATCCACCATCAAATGCAATTCCTGGATCAATGGTCTCCTCTCAATACTGATGTGAGCAAGACTACCTGAGGACTTTCTACTCAAGGCATCTGCTACCACATTAGCTTTACCCGAATGATATAAGATCATGTGTAGGATAGTTCTACTCATGCTTCTTCAACTGCCTCGAAGCATAGGCTATCACCCTTCCATTCTGCATCAACACACAACCAAGACCAATTCTAGAAGCATCACAGTAAACTGTGAACTTATCCATACTATTAGGCAAAGCTAACACTGGCGTTGTGGTCAACTTCTCCTTCAACAACTGAAAACTATTCTCACAAGCTTCTGACCACTCGAATCTAACATTCTTCTGAGTCAAGCGAGTCATAGGGGTTGCTATCCTGGAAAAATCCTGCACAAACCGCCTATAATATCCGGCTAAACCCAGAAAACTCCGAATCTCTGTGACAAAAGTAGGTCTAGGCCATTCAGATACTGCCTCAACCTTCTGTGGATCAACCTGAATACCTTCTTTAGACACTACGTGTCCAAGAAAAGAAACACTCTCTAATCAGAAATCACACTTCGAGAATTTAGCATAAAGCCGATGATCTCTCAGTGTCTGTAGTATAATCCTCAAGTGATATACATGCTCTTCCATACTCCTAGAATATACCAGTATATCATCGATGAAGACTACTATAAATTGATCCACATACGGTCTGAATACCTTGTTCATCAAATCCATAAAAGCTGCTGGTGCATTAGTCAAACCAAAAGACATCACCAGAAACTCATAATGGCCATATCTAGTGTGGAACACTGTCTTAGGAATATCAGCTTCACTGATACGCAGCTGATGATAACCCGACCTCAAGTCAACCTTAGAAAAGAACTGTGCACCCTGTAGCTGATCAAACAAATCATCAATCCTCGGGAGAGGATACTTGTTCTTCACTGTCACCTTATTCAGCTCTCTGTAGTCAATGCACAGTCTCAGGGTACCATCCTTCTTCTTCACAAACAAGACTGGTGCACCCCAAGGAGAAACACTAGGTCTAATGAAACCTTTATCCAATAACTCTTGCAACTGTTCCTTCAACTCTCTCAACTCTGCAGGAGCCATTCGATAGGGTGGCATAGATATAGGAGTAGTACCTGGTACCACATCTATACAGAACTCAATCTCTCTGTGAGGTGGTAAACCTGGCAACTCCTCGGGAAAAACATCAGGAAACTCACAAGCAATAGGAACATCTGTGAGTGACAACTTCTCCACTGACGTATCCCTGACCAATGCCAAATATCCCTGAAAACCTTTCTTCAACAACTTCGTAGCCGTAATAATAGAAATAAGATTTTGAGGTGCTGAACTCCTATCACCAACAAACTTAAAATCTTCTTCACCAGTAATTCTAAAAGTCACCTCCTTATTCCTGTAATCTACCATGGCGAAGTGCTGAGATAACCAATCCATTCCCAAAATAACATCAAACTCCATCACATCCAACAAAATCAAATCAGTGGGTAATTCTCTATCTCCCATGAGAACTGGACAACCAGAAAGAACAATATCGGTGTCCAAGGAATCACTCAGAAGAGTGGCAACAGATAAAGGAAAAGCCATCCTCGAAGCTTGCCAACAAGATTTAGAAGCAAAAACAGGAGAAACAAATGAATGCGTGGCACCCGGATCAAACAAAACCCATGCATCCAGGTAATAAACAGAAACAATACCTGCCACGACTGCATTAGATGCCTGAGCATCCTACTGAGTCAGATGGAAAACTCTGGCCTGACCTCGACCTCCCTGCTGACTGGTAGAAGCCTGGCCAATACCTCTGGCACCTCCTCTAGTACCTCTACCACGACTCTACTGTGGAACAAACTGAGTAGAACTCTGATGCTGGGCTGGTGGTAACTGAAATGGCACGGGTGTAGCACTAGCAATCGACTGTTGTGGGAATCGTGGAATCTGCTGCTGCTGATACCCGGAATAAGGACACGATCTGGCAAAATGTCCTGTCTGCCCGCATCTGAAGCATGTCAGTGGTGTCAGATAACACGATCCCTGATGGACTCTACCACAAGTCTGACAAACACTAGTCACTGATCCAGAACTACGACCACTGCTGCTACTCGAAGCACCTGACCCAAATCTGAATGATCTACGCTGACCTCCACGGCCATGTCTACTGCTCCGATGCACTCGCTGCTGCTGTCTCTGACTCTGCTGAGTCAGACCTCGCTGCTGACTACTCGAACCAATATGAAAACTCAAATATGGAGTAGCCTACAATCCACTCGACTGAACTCCTAGCTGGTAATAATCAGGCATCGCTCCTTGCCTAACTAGCCTCAGCTCAATCTCCTTGGCCAACTCAATCACAGACTCTAGAGTAAGACCTGCTATAGGCATACCAGCAAAAGCATAACCCAAACCAGTAACATACGTAGTGACCACGAAATACTGATCTTGCATTAGATCCTCAGCATATCTACCCAGACGAAGAAACTCTTAGGTATACTCCTCTACAGATCGATCTCCATGAGAAATACTGGTCAAACGAAGACGATAACTCAAACGAAGAGGCTCTAGTCAGAATCTCCTCATAAACCGCTCTCAAAACTGAGCCCATGTCATCGTCATCATATAGGGCTGGATCATTTGAATGAACCAATCTAAGGCTGGTCCCTCGACAGACAACTCAACGATCATGATCCGCTGGTACTCGGTATGAGCAGTCCGAGTCCCAGTCTCGATCGTATGCAGAAAGTCTAACGGATCGGAAGTACCATCAAAAGCAAGCCTGCCAACTCGGGCATAGAACAAAGCTGCCTCAGGGTCAGACATACCCTGCTGATAGGCAGGCTGAACAGGCTGAACAACTGGGGGAATAGGAACATCAAATTCAGGCTCAACAGGCTCCTCGTCCTGTAACTCTCTCTGCCTACGGTGACCTGCCGCTCCTTGAGGTCTACCTCTGCCACGACCTCTACGTCTAACTGGCTGCTCAGGAGGTAAAACCTCATCCTGAAAAGACTCATCATCCTCGGCCTCAACGATCGGTGGAGCGACACGTGCTCGCCTCCTCATACTGAAAAGACAAACATAAAGATTCAGACAAAATAGACAACGGAGGAATAACGCTGAAAACTAAGGCAAGGAATACTTATCAAGACATACTCGAACCTAATACACTGCAGTAGTTACCAAAAGAAAACACAACTTAAAAACTAGGGCCACAACTCACATAACTAAGCCCTGACACAGAACTCCGCTCTGATACCAACTTTGTCACGACCCAAAACAGGGGTCATGACCGGCGCTAGGGAACGGGAATTCTTTCTAATCCGGAACCCGTAGCAAGCCTAAAAATAAATTAAACATGCATAATCATAACAATATATAATGCAGCGGAAATAAAAATCATAAATATCATAATAACAATTTCATCACTGGATTTAAATCAAATCTCATCTCATATATAAATCTCTTTTAATACAAATCCAGTCTCAATATAATACAACTCTTTAAATAAAATACATGAAATCCAATACTTTAATTCACAACTACTGCAGTGTCTAGATAAAATAAATAAGACTCAAATAGATAATTTACACAAAGAAGCCGGGGCGGAAGAAATCTGGCGTATTGACCTGCTACTGAGGTCTGAGGATGTTAACTCTCCTGAAAAATAGTCAACGGAGGGGAGTCAGACCTCACTGAGTGAATTACTATAATATATATACATACACACTAAATGATAATGCATGCAGTCAACAGTATATATCTAATATGTGTATATACAGGCAAATACACACAGATGTAGTAAAATCATTTTTATATATTTTATCTGAAAATCAACTTTTATGAAAGATCATATAGAACCCTAGAATATCTCAACCTCGAAAATAGTGTTAGACAACACTCTAGCCATACAGGCTCACTTATCCAAATATATCCACTTAATCCATTTGGACAGTAGACTGGCCCCGAGACACTAAGTCAACCAAGCTCCAGCAGTCTGACTGCCAGTGTGATTGGCCCCGAGACACTTGGTCAACCGAGCTCCAGCAATCACACCCACAAACCATATCTCACACATATTAATAATCACATCAAATCAATATCCACAAATAAGTTAGTATTATAGCCTAAATACTATAGGCGTACCAGTACGTACTCGGTCCTAGTGCTGCCCACTAGGTAGCACGTTCTATTAATATCCTTCATTAATAAATATAAAACATTCATTCACAAAAATAAATGATGCATGAATTTCAATAAAATAACAACATAAACCATATATATATCGAAAATATACCAAAAGTAAACCAGGTATATTTTGAGTATATATATGTCAAATGAATTCAATCAAATCATAAATTAAGTTGGAAATATATTTAAAAATATTTTAAATATATTTTATTTACAAAACATGCATATAATTTAATATATACCAAAAATAAACCAAAAATATACTTAAATACAAATCATATTATTTATGCATTTTAATCAAAATAAAACATATATTTCTAAATCATGCATCCTAAGCATATATATATATATATAGTATAGTAACTCACAAATTAGTGCGCTCCATGAGACGGGTCCGACGGGCCTGGTCCACTAGCCCTCGGTCTCGGCGCAACTAAACAAGCAATAAATAATAGACATCAAAATAAACCCTAACAGAAATCCTAGAATACAATCAAGATTATTTAAATATGGAAACAGAATTAGGGTTCTACTGGATATCACGTTTTACGAGAATGAGTTTTTATCGATTTTTATTGTGTTTTAAGGTTAATTATGTAATTTCTACCTATAAAATGAATTTCTATGTTATAAGGATATTCTTGGTATTTCTAGAATTGTTCTGTGTTTGTGGACCCCGGTCGGTAGATTGTAGTTTGGAGTCCAACCGAGGGGTTGTGGATTTGTGTTGAGCCTATTTTTTCGAAGTGTGTTTCTTTGCAGGGTCGGCTCTACTCTTTTGAGTAGAGAGATGTTCGTTTTACAGGGGAGGTTCTGCCGAATGTCCAGTCGAACCCTAATTATGTTTCCGTATTTAAATACTCTAGATCGAATTCTAGGATTTCTGTTAGGGTTATTCTGATGTCGATTATTTATTTCTTGTTTAGTTGCGCCGAGACCGAGGGGCAGTGGACCAGGCCCGTCGGATCCGTCTCGTGGAGTGCACTAGGTGAGTTACTATACTATATATATATGCTTAGGATGCATGATTTAGAAATATATATTCTATTTTGATTAAAATGCATAAATAATATGATTTGTATTTAAGTATATTTTTGGTTTATTTTTGGTATATATTAAATTATATGCATGTTTTGTAAATAAAATATATTTAAAATGTTTTTAAATATATTTCCAACTTAATTTATAATTTGATTGAATTCATTTGACATATATATACTCGAAATATACCTGGTTTACTTTTGGCATATTTCCGGTATATATATGGTTTATATTTTTATTTCATTTAAATTCATGCATCATTTATTTTTGTGAATGAATGATTTATATTATTAATGAAGGATATCGATAGAACGTGCTACCTAGTGGGCAGCACTAGGACCGAGTACGTACCGGTACGCCTATAGTATTTAGGCTATAATACTAACTTATTTGTGGATATTGATTGATTATGATTATTTGATGTGTGAGATATGGTTTGGGGTGTGATTGCTGGAGCTCGGTTGACCAAGTGTCTCGGGGCCAATCACACTGGCAGTCAGACTGTTGGAGCTCGGTTGACTTAGTGTCTCGGGGCCAGTCTACTGTCTAAATGGATTAAGTGGATATATTGGGATTAAGTGAGCCTGTATGGCTAGAGTGTTGTCTAACACTATTTCTGAGGTTGTGATATTCTAGGGTTCTATGTGATCCTTCATAAAAGATGATTTTCAGATAAAATATATAAAAATGATTTTACTGCATCTGTGTGTATTTGCCTGTATATATACATATTAGATATATACCGTTGACTGTATGCATTTTCATTTAGTATGCATGTATATATATTATAGTAATTCACTCAGTGAGGTCTGACTCCCCTCCGTTGACTATTTTTCAAGAGAGTCAACTTCTTCAGACCTCAATAGCAGGTCGATATGCCGGATTTCTTCCGCCCCGGCTTCTTTGTGTAAACTATTTACTTGAGTCTTATTTATTTTATCTAGACACTGCAGTAGTTGTGAATTAAAGTATTGGATTACATGTATTTTATTTTAAAGAGATGTATTATATTGAAACTGGATTTGTATTAAAAGATTATATATATATATGTGATGAGGTTTGATTCAAATCCAGTGATGAAACTGTTATTATTATATTTATGATTTTTATTTCTGCTGCATATTATATGATTATTGTTATTATTGCATGATTTATTTTATTTTTTAGGCTTGCTATGGGTTCCGGATTTGAAAGAATTCCCGTTCCCTAGCGCCGGTCATGGCCCCTGTTTTGGGTCGTGACAAAGTTGGTATCAGAGCAGAGTTCTGTGTCAGGGTTTAGTTATGTGAATTGTGGCCCTAGTTTTCGAGTTGTGTTTTCTGTTGAACTACTGCAGTGTATTAGGTTCGAGTACGTCTTGATAAGTATTCCTTGCTTTAGTTTTCAGCATTATTCCTCTGTTGTCTGTTTTGTCTGAATCTTTCCGTTTGTCTTTTCAGTATGAGGAGGCGAGCGCGTGTCGCTCCACCGGTCGTTGAGGCCGAGGATGATGAGTCTTTTCAGGATGAGGTTTTACCTCATGAGCAGCCAGTTAGACGTAGAGGTCGTGGCAGAGGTAGACCTCGAGGAGCGGCAGGTCACCGTAGGCAGAGAGAGTTACAGGACGAGGAGCCTGTTGAGCCTGAATTTGATGTTCCTGTTCCTCCAGTTGTTCAGCCTGTTCAGCCTACCTATCAGCAGGGTATGTTTGACCCTGAGGCAACTTTGTTCTATGCCCGAGTTGGCAGGATTGCTTTTGATGGTACTTCCGATTCGTTAGACTTTCTGCATGCGATCGAGACTAGGACTCGGACTGCTCACACCGAGTACCAGCGGATCATGATCGTTGAGTTGTCTGTTGAGGGACCAGCTCTAGATTGGTTTATTCAGATGATCCAGCCCTATATGATGACGATGACCTGGGCTCAGTTTCGAGAGCGGTTTATGAGGAGATTCTGACCAGAGCCTCTTCGTTTGAGCTATCGTCTTCGACTGACCAGTATTTCTCGTGGAGATCAATCTGTAGAGGAGTATACCCGAGAGTTTCTTCGTTTGGGTAGATATGCTGAGGATCTGATGCGAGATCAGTATTTCACTGTCACTACGTATGTCACTAGTTTGGGTTCTACTTTTGCCAGTATGCCTACAGCAGGTCTTACTCTGGAGTCTGTGATCGAGTTAGCCAAGGAGATTGAGCTGAGGTTAGTTAGGCAGGGAGCGATGCCTGATTATTACCAGCTAGGAGTTCAGTCGAGTGGATTGCAGGCTACTCCATATTCAAGTTTTCATGTTGGTTCGAGTAGTCAGCAGCGAGGTCTGACTCAGCAGAGTCAGAGACAGCAGTAGCGAGTGCATCGGAGCAGTAGACATGGCCGTGGAGGTCAGCGTAGATCGTTCAGATTTGGGTCAGGTGCTTCGAGCAGCAGCAGTGGTCGTAGTTCAGGATCAGCTGCCAGCGTTTGCCAGACTTGTGGTAGAGTCCATCAAGGATCGTGTTATCTGACACCACTGACATGCTTCAGATGCGGGCAGACACGACATTTTGCCAGATCTGTAATATCCCGTGTTTTTTTTAAACATTTTTACACTGTGCCGGGATATGCAGTGTTAATAAATTTTGAATGTATATATATGATATTTTTACGAGTTGATATGTATTTAAAACCTATTTTAATTACTGTGTATTATTTACAGTGTTTTACGTAAAATTTTCCCGGGACTTGCATTTTCGGGGAAATTTTCACGTAAATATTTTAATATTAATTATTTTAAATATATTTTCGGACTTGCATGAACTCATGCGTATTTTTAAAATACTAAATAAAGCCTGTGTGTGTAAATATTTATTTAATTAGGGTTTAATATATTACTCTAATATTTTATTATTTGTTTATTAATTTATTGTTATTTAATTATTTTATTTATTATTAAATTATTAAAATTACTTTTTTATTATTTTTTTCTTTCTTTTTCTTTTTTCTTTTTTCTTTTTCATTTCTTTTTCTTTTCTTTCTTTTTCTTTTTCTTCTTCTTCTTCTTCTTCTTCTTCTTCTTCTTCTTCTTCTTTCCCTCCCGCGCCCGACCACCACCCACCCCACCCCTCACCGTCTGCAACTTCGGTCACCTACTGTCGGTGTGCCTCCCGGCTTGCCACCGCCGTTCCCAGCTGTCCCCCGCCGCCAGCAGCTCCCTTCCCCGGCGCCGGCAGCCCCATTTTCCTCTTTTGCCCGAAAATCATCCCTTTGCCGTTTCTCCCATTTTCGACCACCGTTTTCGACACCGCCGGTCTCTTTCTTCTCCTTGAGCTCCAGTGAGTGTAATTATAGCTTTGGTTTAAGCTAAAATGGTTTACATTTGCTTAGGTTTTGAATTTTTAATTTCGGTCACATTAGGGTTTTTGATTTTTTTGAGCTTTGAATTGATTGATTCATGAAAACTCCCTTCACAAATGTTGATCCTAGTAGCTTAATCTACATGTATAAATTTTTGTGGAATTTTTGGAGATTTTTTGGATTTTTGGGTATTTTTGAATATTTTAATATTATTTTCTAATTTTCGGAAATTAATTATTTAAATTATGAAATTATGTTTTATGGTTAAATTAGGTGTTGAAATGAATTATAGGAATTTATTTGGAATTTTTATGAATTTCTAAGTATTTATTTTGAATTATTTGAGTTTATGTAATTTTGGGAAAATTAGGTTAAATGTATTTTTATTTGAAATTAATTGGATAATTGGGTTTAATTATTGATATTATTGATAAATATGTTGAGAAAATTAATTTTGGATAATTGTATGATTTTTGGTGAATTTTTGAAGTAATTTAAGTATATTTATATATATAGGGGTATTTTGGTAATTTTACCCTAAATTGGCTAAAAATGTAATTTAATTGGTTTTAATAGTTATTTAAGGTATAAAAATGATTTCTACAAATTATTTAGTATTTTTAACTAATTAAAACTATTTTTCGTAAATTATTTTCAATTATATATATAATATATGGTTTTTCAAATAAAATGAGTTTTTATCGGTTTTTATTGTGTTTTAAGGTTAATTATGTAATTTCTACTTATAAAATGAATTTCTATGTTGTAAGGATATTTTTGGTATTTTCAGAATTATTCTGTGTTTGTGGACCCCGATCGGTGGACTGTAGTTTGGAGTCCGACCGTGGGATTTTGATTGTGCCACGTGTAGTTTTTCGAAGTGTGTTTCTTTGCAGGGTCGGGTCTACTCTTTTGAGTAGAGAGATATCCGTTTTACAGGGGAGGTTCTGCCGAATTTTCGGTAGAATTCTCGTAAAACGTGATGTCCAGTCGAACCCTAATTCTGTTTCCGTATTTAAATACTCTAGATCGAATTCTAGGATTTCTGTTAGGGTTATTCTGATGTCGATTATTTATTTCTTGTTTAGTTGCGCCGAGACCGAGGGCTAGTGGACCAGGCCCGTCGGACCCGTCTCGTGGAGTGCACTAGGTGAGTTACTATACTATATATATATACTTAGGATGCATGATTTAGAAATATATATTCTATTTCGATTAAAATGCATAAATAATATGATTTGTATTTAAGTATATTTTTAGTTTATTTTTGGTATATATTAAATTATATGCATGTTTTGTAAATAAAATATATTTAAAATGTTTTTAAATATATTTCCAACTTAATTTATAATTTGATTGAATTCATTTGACATATATATACTCGAAATATACCTGGTTTACTTTTGGTATATTTCCGGTATATATATGGTTTATATTGTTATTTCATTTAAATTCATGCATCATTTATTTTTGTGAATGAATGATTTATATTATTAATGAAGGATATCGATAGAACGTGCTACCTAGTGGGCAGCACTAGGACCGAGTACATACCGGTACGCCTATAGTATTTAGGCTATAATACTAACTTATTTGTGGATATTGATTGATTATGATTATTTGATGTGTGAGATATGGTTTGGGGTGTGATTGCTGGAGCTCGGTTGACCAAGTGTCTCGGGGCCAATCTGTAATAACCCTTGTTTTTAATTTATTTTATTAAATAGAGAGATATGCAGTGTTAATAAAGTTTAAAAGTTATATTTAGTTATTTTACTATTTTGTGATTTAGTATTACTATTTTATGTTTAATTAAATTTTCTACGTAAATATATTAATTTGGAATTTATTATTTTGGATGTTTAAATTTCATTATGTATATTTATTATTTCTGAATACTATTATTTTAATAATGCTAATTTAGTGTATGGTTATTTTAATATTATTATTTTTAAACACTAAGATTATTTTCTTAGTTGACATGATTTTGAGCATTTTTAATATTGTGAGTACCTCATTATTATTTTATTTTATTAATTTACTTTGTTAATATTTATTAATTGTGATAGTGGTATTTTATTAATGTTATTTTGAGTGTTATTTTATATTATATTGTGTGTATTATTGTTAATATTGTGTGAGATATTATGTGTGTGTATATATATATATGTGAGTATTATTTGTGGTAGGGATTAAATTAAGCTAAAGTTAAGTTATTATATTATATTATAAGATTATAGTTTAATATATATATATATATATATATATATATATATATATATATATATATATATATATATATATATATATATATATATATATATATATAAACAAACAAAGGGCAGAGCTATTTTTTTTTTCTTTCTTCCTTTTCTTCCCGAAAAATTCCGGCCTTCCCTCATCATCAAGCTTCTTCTCCTTCTTCCTCACGATCTGCTCAGCCATTACCAACATCATCATCTTCTCCTTCTCGTCGGCATCACCATGGAAGAGCTGCAGAAGCCGATGGTGGACAGCACGTAGAGCAGCAGCAACAACAGCGATCACCGGTGACTTCCTGGCGGCTAGAGCTTGGCTTCCTTGGCTTGGTCGACTCCTTGAGCTATGGAGAAGACGATCCCAAGCTCCATTCAAGCTTAAACTTATTCATTTGTAAGTTTTGATTGATTTTAGTTTATGTCAAAATTTTTCTTCATTTTTTTTTAGCTTGAGTTTAATTGATTTTTTTGATATTTCTTTTGAAACATTAATCTATGCATTTTAATCTATTCATAGATATTTTTATGCATTTTTCTGATTTTGTTTGATTTTTGGTCAATTATTGAATATTTTAATGATTAAAAATGAATTTTCGTTAATTAATTAATTAGATTATGAAATTTGTTAAATTATTGTTATTATATATTGTTATTGATTTTGATGTTGAGAAATTAATTTTTGGGAATTTTATATAATTTTTAAGAAATATTTATAGTTTATGTAAATATTGGATAATTGAGTTAAATGAGTATTTGGGTGGAATTTGAAGTTTAATTGCGTGTTTTAGTTTATATTAAAATGTTATTTGGGGATAAAATAATTTTTAGGAATTTCTATTATTTTTATGGAAGTTTATATAATTTATGTGTATTTTGGAATTAATGGATTATATATGTATTTTTTTTTTCATATAGAAATAATTGATTAATTAGGTGTATTTGTTGATTTTATTGAATTACATGTTGAGAAATTAATTTTTAGCAATTATGTGAATTTATATATAACTAGGGATATTTTGGTAATTTGGCACTAAATTGACTAAAATATAATTAAATCAGTTTTAATAGTTCTTTGAGGTATAGAAATGATTTCTATAAATTATTTAGTATTTTTACCTAATTAAAACTATTTTTTTTAAATTATTTTTAAATTATATATAATATACCATACTATTTTCTAAATAAATGAGTTTTTATCGATTTTTAATATGTTTTAGGGTTAATTGTGTAAATTGGAGCTTTACAATGTATTTTGGTCAATATTAATGAATTTATCGAGAATTGTTAATTTTTAATGATATTTTATCACAATTAAGGTTTTATTTAAATTATTGGGTAAATAATTATTTTTAGCGTTTTAAATATTCAATTGCTATATTTTGGTTATTCAAAGGTATTTTTGGTATTTTTGGAATTTTCATGTATTATGTGTTTATTTCGTGAATTGAGCCTCGGTCGGAAGAATTGTAGTTTGGGAGTCCGACCGAGGGGTTGTGGCTGTGCATTTTTGAAGTGTGTTTTCTGTGCAGGATCGGCCCTACTTTTGTAGGGAGATGTCCGTTTTACAGAGGAGACTCTACCGAAATTTTGGTAGATTTCTCGTAAAACGTGACAACCGGTCCAAGTCTAATTCTGAATTTTTGACTGGATCTGTCTATAGTAATCCTAGAAGTATAGAGTTAGAAGTTTATTCTGACGGTTATTTTTACTTTATCTTTCTAGCTGCGCTGGGACCGAGGTCTAATAGACCAGGCCCGTTGAGTCTGTCTCGAGGAGCGCACACCAGTGAGTTATTATACTATATATATATGCATTGCATATAGGATTCATGATTTAGGATTTTTCATTTTCATTATATGTTTTAAACGGTAATTTAATTTATAATATGATTTGGTATATTTCGGTTTATTTTTAGTATATTTGGATATATGTCAAAATTAAATACACGTTTTAAATGTATATTTATTCATGATTATTTTATTAAATGATTATAATATTTTAGGTATATTCTTAAATAATTATATGTCATAATATTGATTTATACTTAATTGTTATTTTTTTAGTTTATTTTTGGTATATTTTGATATATTTCCAAATAAATGCATGTTTAATCATTTAATCCAAGCTTAACACATTAGTGGTATACTTCGGGTTTATTTGCCAATATATGTAAACCTAAAATGCATGTTTTAGTACATATGTATGTTTTACATGATTTATCTTTAGTTTATTTCATATTTTATTTGACACACATATATATATATACCTGAAATATACCGGGTATAGTTTAGGTATATTTTTGGTATATATATATATATATATATATATATATATATATATATATATATATATATGGTTGGTTTTACTATTATGAATATTGTTCTACATTAATTATTTTCTGAATGAATGATTTCTTCGAAGTGAAGGATATCAATAGAACGTGCTTCCTAGTGGGTAGTACTAGGACCGTGTACGTACCGGTATGATAGATAAGGGTTGAGTGAGAGTTAAAAATTTGGTGATTATAATTGATTTGACTAAGATTAATGGTATGTTAGATAGTGTGATTGCGAGGCCAATCACACTGACAGTCAGACTGCTGGAGCTCGGTTGACTTAGTGTCTCGGGGCCAGTCTACTGTCCATAAGTGAATTGAATAATCTATTGGGTTGATTGAGATGTGAGATAGATAGTGTGATTGCTGGAGCTCGGTTAACCAAGTGTCTCGGGGCCAATCACACTGACAGCCAGACTGCTGGAGCTTGGTCGACTTAATGTCTTGGGGCCAGTCTGCTGTCCAAATTGGAATAAGTGTTCTATTTGGAATCAAGTGAGCCTGTATGGCTAGAGTGATGAGGGGATTGTTTGAGGTTGTTATTATTTAGGGATTCTATGGATCCTTCATGAATTAAAATAAACATTTTCTACATTTAGTATATTTATAAAAGCAAAGTTTGGCATTCGTGTGAAATGTGTGTATATACATATATATATATAAGAATGCCTGATTGTTATGGTTTAGTTTGCATGTATATATAGTATAATAATTCACTCAGTGAGGTCTGAACCCCCCTCAATTATTTTTTTTCAGGAGATTCCATATCGTCAGACCTTAGTTGTAGAGTTCCTCGCCGGTGTTCTTCAGTCCCGGCTGTTTTATGCAAATGTATATTCTGAACTTTAAATTGTATTCTAGAAACTGCAGTGGTAGTGTTATAATTTTTAGAAGTGTATTATTTTGTTGGATATTGAATACTCTGAGAATTTGTAATTGAACATTGTACGACTATGTATTCGTTTATAAAAAGGATTTAGAGTATTTATTTTATATTTTGATTCAGAAAAATTTTAATTTGGTCATATTTTATATAATTATTGCATGATTTTATTTTCTTAGGCTTGCTACGGGTTCCGGATTCGAAAGAATTCCCGTTCCCTAGCGCCGGTCATGACTCCTAGTTTGGGTCGTGACACAATCACACTGGCAGTCAGACTGCTGGAGCTCGGTTGACTTAGTGTCTCGGGGCCAGTCTACTGTCTAAATGGATTAAGTGGATATATTTGGATTAAGTGAGCCTGTATGGCTAGAGTGTTGTCTAACACTATTTCCGAGGTTGCGATATTCTAGGGTTCTATGTGATCCTTTATAAAAGATGATTTTCAGATAAAATATATATAAATGATTTTACTGCATCTGTGTGTATTTGCCTGTATATATACATATTAGATATATACCGTTGACTGTATGCATTTTCATTTAGTATGCATGTATATATATTATAGTAATTCACTCAGTGAGGTCTGACTCCCCTCCGTTGACTATTTTTCAGGAGAGTCAACTTCTTCAGACCTCAGTAGCAGGTCGATACGCCGGATTTCTTCTGCCCCGGCTTCTTTGTGTAAACTATTTACTTGAGTCTTATTTATTTTATCTAGACACTGCAGTAGTTGTGAATTAAAGTATTGGATTACATGTATTTTATTTTAAAGAGATGTATTATATTGAAACTGGATTTGTATTAAAAGATTATATATATATGTGATGAGGTTTGATTCAAATCCAGTGATGAAACTGTCATTATTATATTTATGAATTGTGGCCCTAGTTTTCGAGTTGTGTTTTCTGTTGAACTACTGCAGTGTATTAGGTTCGAGTACGTCTTGATAAGTATTCCTTGCTTTAGTTTTCAGCGTTATTCCTCCGTTGTCTGTTTTGTCTGAATCTTTCCGTTTGTCTTTTCAGTATGAGGAGGCGAGCGCGTGTCGCTCCACCAGTCATTGAGGCCGAGGATGATGAGTCTTTTCAGGATGAGGTTTTACCTCCTGAGCAGCCAGTTAGACGTAGAGGTCATGGCAGAGGTAGACCTCGAGGAGCGGTAGGTCGCCGTAGGCAGAGAGAGTTACAGGACGAGGAGCCTGTTGAGCCTGAATTTGATGTTCTTGTTCCTCCAGTTGTTCAGCCTGTTCAGCCTGCCTATCAGCAGGGTAAGTCTGACCCTGAGGCAGCTTTGTTCTATGCCCGAGTTGGCAGGATTACTTTTGATGGTACTTTCGATCTGTTAGACTTTCTGCATGCGATCGAGACTAGGACTCGGACTGCTCACACCGAGTACCAGCGGATCATGATCGTTGAGTTGTCTGTTGAGGGACCAGCTCTAGATTGGTTCATTCAGATGATCCAGCCCTATATGATTACGATGACCTGGGCTCAGTTTCGAGAGCGGTTTATGAGGAGATTCTGTCCAAAGCCTCTTCGTTTGAGCTATCATCTTCGACTGACCAGTATTTCTCGTGGAGATCGATCTGTAGAGGAGTATACCCAAGAGTTTCTTCGTTTGGGTAGATATGTTGAGGATCTGATGCGAGATCAGTACTTCGCAGTCACTACATACGTTACTGGTTTGGGTTCTGCTTTTGCTGGTATGCCTACAGCAGGTCTTACTCTGGAGTCTGTGATTGAGTTGGCTAAGGAGATTGAGCTGAGGCTAGTTAGGCAGGGAGCGATGCCTGATTATTACCAACTAGGAGTTCAGTCGAGTGGATTGCAGGCTACTCCATATTTGAGTTTTCATGTTGGTTCGAGTAGTCAGCAGCGAGGTTCGACTCAGCAGAGTCAAAGACAGTAGCAGCGAGTGCATCGGAGCAGTAGATATGGCCGTGGAGGTCGGCGTAGATCGTTCATATTTGGGTCAGGTGCTTCGAGCAGCAGCAGTGGTCGTAGTTCAGGATCAGCTGCTAGCGTTTGCCAGACTTGTGGTAGAGTCCATCAGGGACCGTGTTATCTGACACCACTGACATGCTTCAGATGCGGGCAGACAGGACATTTTGCCAGATCGTGTCCTTATTCCGGGTATTAGCAGTAGCAGATTCCATGATTTCCATAACAGTCGATTGCTAGTGCTGCACCCGTGCCATTTCAGTTACCACCAGCCCAGCATCAGAGTTCTACTCAGTTTATTCCACAGCAGAGTCGTGGTAGAGGTACTAGAGGAGGTGCCAGAGGTGTTGGCCAGGCTTCTACCAGTTAGCAGGGAGGTCGAGGTCAGGCCAGAGCTTTCCATCTGACTCAGCAGGATGCTCAGGCATCTAATGCAGTCATGGTAGGTATTGTTTCTATTTGTTACTTGGATGCATGGGTTTTATTTGATCCGGGTGGCACGCATTCGTTTGTTTCTCCTGTTTTTGCTTCTAAATCTTGTTGGCAAGCTTCGAGGATGGCTTTTCCTTTATCCGTTGCCACTCCTCTGAGCGATTCCTTGGACACCGATATTGTTCTTTCTGGTTGTCCAGTTCTCGTGGGAGATAGGGAATTACCCGCTGATTTGATTTTGTCGGTTGTGATGGAGTTTGATGTCATTCTGGGAATGGATTGGTTATCTCAGCACTTTGTCGTGGTAGACTGCAGGAATAAGGAGGTGACTTTTAGAATTCCTGGTGAAGAAGAATTTAAGTTTATTGGTGATAGGAGTTCAGCACCTCAGAATCTTATTTCTGTTATTACGACTAGGAAGTTGTTGAAGAAAGGTTGTCAGGGATATTTGGCATTGGTCAGGGATACGTCAATGGAGAAGTTATTACTCACCAGATGTTCCTGTTGCTTGTGAGTTTCCTGATGTTTTTCCCGAGGAGTTGCTAGGTTTACCACCTCACAGAGAGATTGAGTTATGTATTAGATGTGGTACCAGGTACTACTCCTATATCTATGCCACCCTATCGAATGGCTCCTGCAGAGTTGAAAGAGCTGAAGGAGCAATTGCAAGAGTTGTTGGATAAAGGTTTTATTAGACCTAGTGTTTCTCCTTGGGGTGCACCAGTCTTGTTTGTGAAGAAGAAGGATGGTACCCTGAGACTGTGCATTGACTACAGAGAGCTGAATAAGGTGACAGCGAAGAACAAGTATCCTCTCCTGAGGATAGATGATTTGTTTGATCAGCTTCAGGGTGCACAATTCTTTTCTAAGGTTGACTTGAGGTCGGGTTATCATCAGTTGCGGATTAGTGAATCTGATATTCCTAAGACAGCGTTCCGCACTCGATATGGCCATTATGAGTTTCTGGTGATGTCTTTTGGTTTGACTAATGCACCAGCAGCTTTTATGGATTTGATGAACAGGGTATTCAGACTGTATGTGGATCAGTTTGTAGTAGTCTTCATCGATGATATACTGGTATATTCTAAGAGTATGGAAGAGCACGTTTATCACTTGAGGATTGTACTACAGACATTGAGAGATCATCAACTTTATGCTAAATTCTAGAAGTGTGATTTCTGGATGGAGAGTGTTTCTTTTCTTGGACACGTAGTGTCTAAAGAAGGTATTCATGTTGATCCACAGAAGATTGAGGCAGTGTCTGAATGGCCTAGACCTACTTCTGTCACAGAGATTCAGAGTTTTCTAGGTTTAGCCGGGTATTATAGGCGGTTTGTGTAGGATTTGTCCAGAATAGCAGCCCCTATGACTCGCTTGACTCATAAGAATGTTAGATTCGAGTGGTCAGAAGCTTGTGAGAATAGTTTTCAGTTGTTGAAGGAGAAGTTGACCACAGCGCCAGTATTAGCTTTGCCTAATAGTGTGGATAAGTTCACAGTTTACTGTGATGCCTCTAGAATTGGTCTTGGTTGTGTGTTGATGCAGAATGGAAGGGTGATAGCCTATGCTTCGAGACAGTTGAAGAAGCATGAGCAGAACTATCCTACACATGATCTTGAGATGGCTGTAGTGATCTTTGCTTTGAAGATTTAGAGACATTATCTGTACGTGGTGAATTGTGAGATACTTACTGATCACAAGAGCCTTAAGTACATTTTTCAGCAGCGAGATTTGAATTTGAGGCAGAGAAGATGGTTGGAATTGTTGAAGGATTATGATTGCGAGATCTTATATCATCCGGGTAAAGCTAATGTGGTAGCAGATGCCTTGAGTAGGAAGTCCTCAGGTAGTCTTGCTCACATCAGTGTTGAGAGAAGACCATTGATCCAGGAGTTGCATTTGTTGGTGGATCAAGGTCTGATGATGAAGATTAGTAGATCAGGTGGACTGCTAGCTCAGTTTAAAGTACGATCTATACTGAGGGATAGGATTAAAGCAGCTCAGAGCCGAGATCCTATTCTGGAAGAGCTTACAGAGAATGTTCGAGCAGGGAAGTTCACTGATTTCACACTTGATGATGATGGTGTGTTGTGGATCAGTGGTAGATTGTGTGTTCCTGATGTGGATGACTTGAGAGAAGAGATCCTAGAGGAAGCACATTCTACAGCCTACAGCGTACATCCAGGTGTTACTAAGATGTACCATAGTATCAGAGATTTATACTGGTGGGACGGATTGAAAAAGGATGTCGCTGATTATGTTGCTAAGTGTTTGACGTGTCAGCAAGTGAAAGTCGAACATCAGAAGCCTTCTGGGAAGCTTCAGCCTCTTCCTATTCCCGAGTGGAAGTGGGAAAGGATAGCTATGGATTTTGTGGTAGGTTTACCTCGTTCAAAGGATGGATACGACTCCATCTGGGTGATTGTAGACAGGTTGACGAAGTCTGCACATTTCTTGCCTGTGAAAGCCACTTATTCAGTTGCTAGATTGGCGAAGTTGTATGTGAAGCATATTGTGTGCCTTTATGGAGTACCTGTGTCCATTGTGTCAGATAGAGGTTCGGTGTTTACTTCTCATTTTTGGCAGAAGTTGCAGGAAGCGATGGGCACTAGGTTGGATTTTAGTACTACTTTTCATCCTCAGACAGATGGCCAGTCTGAGAGGACGATCCAGACACTGGAAGATATGTTGAGGATGTGTGTCTTGGATTTGGGAGGTAGCTGGGATGATCATTTGTCACTCGTTGAGTTTGCATATAATAACAACTACCATATCAGTATTGGTATGGCACCGTATGAGGCATTGTATGGAAGGAAGTGTAGATCCCCGTTGAGTTGGGATGAGATTGGTGAGAGAGCTTTGACTGGACCTGAGATGGTTCAGGATGCTGCAGAGAAAGTCACCGTGATTAAGCGAAGATTAGAGACCGCAGTTAGCAGACAGAAGAGTTATGCGGATCCTAGGCGCAGAGATGTGGAGTTTCAGGTTGGAGATTTTGTTTTTCTGAAGGTATCTCCGATAAAGGGTGTGATGAGATTTGGCAGGAAGGGTAAGTTAGCACCAAGATATATTGGACCGTTTGAGATTCTGGAGAGAGTTGGCACGGTTGCATATCAGTTGGATTTGCCTCCGAGTATGTCACAGGTGCATCTAGTATTTCATATCTCGATGTTGAGGAAGTATATCTCAGACCCTTCTCACGTGTTGCAACCTGACAGTGTGGAAGTGAGTGAAGATTTGATGTTTGTGGAAGAACCTGTGGCGATCGTTGATTTTCAAGTTCGACAGTTGCGATCGAAACAGATTCCGATGGTCAAGGTTCTGTGGCATAGCGATAGAGTCGAGGAGCATACGTGGGAGACTGAAGCTGAGATGCGAGCTTCTTACCCGTATCTCTTTCCTTCTTGATCTTGTTTTCTAGAATTCGGGGACGAATTCTTGTAAGGGGGGAAGACTGTAATATCCCGTGTTTTTTTAAACATTTTTACACTGTACCGGGATATGCAGTGTTAATAAATTTTGAATGTATATATATGATATTTTTACGAGTTGATATGTATTTAAAACCTATTTTAATTACTGTGTATTATTTACAGTGTTTTAAATAAAATTTTCCCGGAACTTGCATTTTCGGGGAAATTTTCATGTAAATATTTTAATATTAATTATTTTAAATATGTTTTCGGACTTGCATGAACTCATGCGTATTTTTAAAATACTAAATAAAGCCTGTGTGTGTAAATATTTATTTAATTAGGGTTTAATATATTACCCTAATATTTTATTATTTGTTTATTAATTTATTGTTATTTAATTATTTTATTTATTATTAAATTATTAAAATTACTTTTTATTATTATTTTATTATTTTTTTTCTTTCTTTTTCTTTTTTCTTTTTTCTTTTTTCTTTTTCTTTTCTTTTTCTTTTCTTTCTTTTTTTTTTTCTTTTTCTTCTTCTTCTTCTTTCCCTCCCGCGCCCGACCACCACCCACCCCACCCCTCACCGTCTGCAACTCCGGTCACCTACCGTCGGTGTGCCTCCCGGCTTGCCACCGTCGTTCCCAGCCGTCCCCCGCTGCCAGCAGCTCCCTTCCCCGGCGCCGGCAGCCCCATTTTCCTCTTTTGACCGAAAATCATCCCTTTGTCGTTTCTCCCATTTTCGGCCACCGTTTTCGACACCGCCGGTCTCTTTCTTCTCCTTGAGCTCCGATGGGTGTGATTCTAGCTTTGGTTTGAGCTAAAATGGTTTAGATTTGCTTAGGTTTCGAATTTTTAATTTCGGTCACATTAGGGTTTTTGATTTTTTTGAGCTTTGAATTGATTGATTCATGAAAACTCCCTTCACAAATGTTTTTAACTAATTAAAACTATTTTTCGTAAATTATTTTCAATTATATATATAATATATGGTTTTTCAAATAAAATGAGTTTTTATCGATTTTTATTGTGTTTTAAGGTTAATTATGTAATTTCTACTTATAAAATGAATTTCTATGTTGTAAGGATATTTTTGGTATTTTCGGAATTATTCTGTGTTTGTGGACCCCGATCGGTGGACTGTTGTTTGGATTCCGACCGTGGGATTTTGATTGTGCCTTGTGTAGTTTTTCGAAGTGTGTTTCTTTGCAGGGTCGGCTCTACTCTTTTGAGTAGAGAGATGTCCGTTTTACAGGGGAGGTTCTGCCGGATTTTCGATAGAATTCTCGTAAAACATGATGTCCAGTCCAACCCTAATTCTCTTTCCGTATTTAAATACTCTAGATCAAATTCTAGGATTTCTGTTAGGGTTATTCTGATGTCGATTATTTATTTCTTGTTTAGTTGCGCCGAGACCGAGGGCTAGTGGACCAGGCCCGTCGGACCCGTCTCGTGGAGCGCACTAGGTGAGTTACTATACTATATATATATGCTTAGGATGCATGATTTAGAAATATATATTCTATTTTGATTAAAATGCATAAATAATATGATTTGTATTTAAGTATATTTTTGGTTTATTTTTGGTATATATTAAATTATATGCATGTTTTGTAAATAAAATATATTTAAAATGTTTTTAAATATATTTCCAACTTAATTTATAATTTGATTGAATTCATTTGACATATATATACTCGAAATATACCTGGTTTACTTTTGGTATATTTCCGGTATATATATGGTTTATATTGTTATTTTATTTAAATTCATGCATCATTTATTTTTGTGAATGAATGATTTATATTATTAATGAAGGATATCGATAGAACGTGCTACCTAGTGGGCAGCACTAGGACCGAGTACGTACCGGTACGCCTATAGTATTTAGGCTATAATACTAACTTATTTGTGGATATTGATTGATTATGATTATTTGATGTGTGAGATATGGTTTGGGGTGTGATTGCTGGAGCTCGGTTGACCAAGTGTCTCGGGGCCAATCACACTGGCAGTCAGACTGCTGGAGCTCGGTTGACTTAGTGTCTCGAGGCCAGTCTACTGTCTAAATGGATTAAGTGGATATATTTGGATTAAGTGAGCCTGTATGGCTAGAGTGTTGTCTAATACTATTTCCGAGGTTGCGATATTTTAGGGTTCTATGTGATCCTTCATAAAAGATGATTTTCAGATAAAATATATAAAAATGATTTTACTGCATCTGTGTGTATTTGCCTGTATATATACATATTAGATATATACCGTTGACTGTATGCATTGTCATTTAGTATGCATGTATATATATTATAGTAATTCACTCAGTGAGGTCTGACTCCCCTCCGTTGACTATTTTTCAGGAGAGTCAACTTCTTCAGACCTCAATAGCAGGTCGATACGCCGGATTTCTTCCGCCCCGGCTTCTTTGTGTAAACTATTTACTTGAGTCTTATTTATTTTATCTAGACACTGCAGTAGTTGTGAATTAAAGTATTGGATTACATGTATTTTATTTTAAAGAGATGTATTATATTGAAACTGGATTTGTATTAAAAGATTATATATATATGTGATGAGGTTTGATTCAAATCCAGTGATGAAACTGTTATTATTATATTTATGATTTTTCTTTCCTCTGCATATTATATGATTATTGTTATTATTGCATGATTTATTTTATTTTTTAGGCTTGCTACGGGTTCCGGATTCGAAAGAATTCCCGTTCCCTAGCGCCGGTCATGGCCCCTGTTTTGGGTCATGACAAAATCCTTGATTTTTTGGAATTCCTTTTTAATCTTTCCTACAAAAAGGGAAACACTAATTATTACTTAAATATAAACTCCTAATTTGACTAGAATTAAACCCAAAAAAAAAACCTAAATAAGACTCTAAAATAATTTTTTTCCTAATTAACTTAAAATCTACCTAATTAATATTATTTATTAATTCAAAAGCCATTAAAATTCAACTAAAAAATATGTAAATATTACGCACATCAAAAACCTCTATATTGATGAAGGGCATAAAAATTTTAAACTATAGGAGGACTGGCAGTTTTGTTACAATTTTTTTCCATCTTATACCCCAATATCATTATTCAAACCCAAACTCAGAATACTATCCCAACATTCTTAAGCTCATAATGAATTCAAATCCAGAAAGGATACCTGATATGATATTAGTAAGAAAAACTACTCCTACAATGACAAGGATTAAGGGAGTCCATATTCAATCAAGTTTAAACTAAATCTCTCTCATCTCAAATTATTCATACTGCTCATTCCATAAATTTAATACCTTCTCTCATATACAAAGTTCTAATTTAAACATATCAAAGTCGTTATGAGAGAAATCTCACAAGTTCACCTAACTCTTTTTGTGCGTGTAGATTTGAAGGAAGGATTCACAAACAAGTTATCACATTTGATTTTCCCTATGTCTAGTAGTTACAAGGGTTTCAACTATTTTAGAGTTTGAATATGGTAAATTATATCACTTGTATCAAACCAATTCTTTAACCATTAGGGCAAGTCAACGTTTGTATCAATTATATCCATAGTAATATACTACAAAATTTTACTACACTTAATATAAATTTTAAAATATTATTTACATAAATATTTATATATTTATATTTTATAAATTAATTATTATTTTATTATATATATAATAATTTTATGATGATACAGGTATATAGAATAATATTTTTATAATATTATATTAATATTAATAGTCATAAAATGTAATTATTAACTAAGATAAATTTAAAATTTAAATAATTAAAATTTATTAAAATAAAAATTATATATATACTAAATGTTGAGCCTTAAAGTTATTAAATAAAAAATTTGACAAGTGTCCACCTTCATATTTGAGTATTCACTTGAAAAGCTAATGTGTCAAACTATTAGAAATCCTAATTTTTTATTAAATATAAAATATTTTTAATAGTTATTTAGTATTATTTGTTAACTAAAATACTATTATATATATTTCAACACTATCCAAATTCTAAAATTATTTATATGTTACGTATCATTCAAAATATTTTTTTCTAAACCGTTAAAAAAATTACAGTAATTACTTAATATTATTTTTTACCTAAAACACTATTATACATACTTCAATATTAATCTAATAATTTTAAAAACAAATTTTATTAATTTGACAAGTATTCACCTTCATATTTAAGTATTCACTTGAAAAGTTAATGTGTCAAACTATTAAAAATCTTTATTTTTTATTAAAAAAATATTTTTAATAGTTATTTAGTATTATTATTTTTTAACTAAAACGCTATTATACATATTTCAATACTACTCAAATTCTAAATTTATTTATATATTATGTATTTTTTTTTACCTTAAATCACTCAAAATATATTTTTTAAACAATTAAAAAATTACAATAATTACTTAATATTATTTTTCAACTAAAACACTATATACATACTTCAATACTAATCTAATAATTTTAAAAACAAATTTTATTATAACTAAAAATTTATGTTAACAAAAATTTTAAAAAATAAAATTAATGTAATTTATTTTATTTTTAATTTATTTAACTATTATTTCATTCAAATTATTTATATAATCATTTTATTTTAGAGTCTGTATATTACGTAAAATCATGACTAATTTATTATTAAACTCAATTGATCAATTAATTTTTGATCGAGCTCCAGCACAAGATTAAGTACTTAAAACTCGGCTTGAGCTGTCTACTTAGACTTGGGCTCGAATTTGAGCACCTTTATACGAATAATTATTAGCAAGAGCATGAAAGAAAAAAAAAAAAAAAGTGGTCATGGTTGTCATAAAATCAGTTTTAAGAATCAACTACAACAAATTTATACTCCTTGAGCAAATTATAAAATGATTTGTCAACAAATTATTTATCTCCAGATATGTTTAAAAAAAGTGATCATTAAACCACTCCTTGATGATAAAACTTTTTTTTTTTTGGTATAATAAATGCATTCAACATTCTGTGTTTTTTTTTTTCCAGTTAATTTTAAAGGCATATCAAAAGGGTGCATTAAAAAATTAATTTTTTGAACATTGGTTTGCCAATTAAATAATCTTTAGGCTTCAATTTTCTTATTAATATATATAACTTATCTGCCAAATGACTTAATTAATCTGCCAAACTAATGCTTTAGTCCACAATCCACTGAAGAATATTTAAAATTAAATAAGTTTAAAAATGCTGAATCTCGGTCAAGAAAGTACAACAAAGGCATGTGCCTTTTTTTTTTAATTGAAAGTGAAGTGAAAGTTCAAAAACTTTTGAATGAAAATAAAAGTAATTCAATAAAATAGTACACCGACCAAAATGATAGAAAATATATAGAAAAGTAATTCAATAAACTTTTTAAAATATATAGAAAAGTAATTCAATAAACTTTTTAAATTTTTTTCTTCTCATTTTTTCAATTATTTATTATTTTTTTTCTTTTTTCACTAAAATTAAATTTTCTCATGTTCCGCTTTTTAAAATATAAAAACTCTAATTTTTTTTCTTTTTCTTTTTATTTTATTATTATAAAATTAAATTAGATGTTATGAAAAATTATAAATTATAAACTTTTATTTTAATAAATAATTAATCTATTATATTTTTTTTTTATCTAAACTACTAATTAATTAATTATATTTTATTCATATAAAATATCTATATAACATATATATTTATACAATAGCCATATGATATTTTTGTTTCTAACTATAATTTTTTCATTTAAATTTTTATATTTTTTATTCTTTTATAAAAATTTACTAATTATATGAAAAGTTAAAAATTGTAAGTTCTTTTTTTCTTTATAAGCAATTAAAAAATTTTCAATTTTTAGCTACCTAAATTTTAAATTTATTTTAATTAAAATATCATATGCCATGTTAAAATTTCTAATGCATTTTATATTTTATGTGGTCTTTCGTATTACAAATTATTAATCATTTTAATGCTTAACTTTTATTATTCCCTCAAGTTTTTTTTTTTTTGACATTTTGTATTTTTTCTCACATATCTTTATAAATACTCACATTCTATCTCTCAATTTGTGTTGTTCATCCTCATAAAATGAAGTGTATTCATAATAATTATTCTCAATTTATACTCTTAATCTATAAAAAGTATAATGAAAAATATATATTCTTTTAAAGGTTTAATTTTTATTATATTACTCTTATTATATAGATAATATTTTTATTTTTTATTTTTTTACGTTAGTTTTATTCATAACTTTGTTGATGTATATAAATTTCATATTAGATTATATTTTCATTTTTATTTATTTGTATTTATTTCCTTATTTATTTAAGATAATTAATATACCAAAACGGTTTTGGTAAATGAAAGGTTCATTATTTATTTAAGATAATTAATTGTAATATCCCGTAATTTTTAAATATTTTTACACTGTACCGGGATATGCAGTGTTAATAATTTTTGTATATATATTACGATATTTTTACGAGTTGATATGTATTTAAAACCTATTTTAATTATTGTATTTTATGGTAAATATAGGTGTTGAAATGAATTATAGGAATTTATTTGGAATTTTTATACACTGTAATATCCCGTAATTTTTAAATATTTTTACACTGTACCGGGATATGCAGTGTTAATAATTTTTGTATATATATTACGATATTTTTACGAGTTGATATGTATTTAAAAACTATTTTAATTATTGTGTTTTATGGTAAATATAGGTGTTGAAATGAATTATAGGAATTTATTTGGAATTTTTATAAATTTCTATGTATTTATTTTGAATTATTTAAGTTTATGTAATTTTGGGAAAATAGGGTTAAATGTGTTTTTAATTGAAATTAATTGGTTAATTGAGCTTAATTATTGATATTATTGATAAATATGTTGAGAAAATTAATTTTGGATAATTATACTATTTTTGGTGAATTTTTGAAGTAATTTTAGTATATTTATATATATAGGGGTATTTTGGTAATTTTACACAAAATTGGCTAAAAATGTAATTTAATTGGTTTTAATAGTTATTTAAGGTATAAAAATTATTTCTACAAATTATTTGGTATTTTTAACTAATTAAAACTATTTTTCGTGAATTATTTTCAAATATATATATAATATACGATTTTACTAATAAAATGAGTTTTTATTGGCTTTTAATGTGTTTAAAGGTTAATTATGTAATTTTTACTTATAAAATGTATTTCTGTGATATAAGGGTATTTTTGGTATTTCTGAAATTGTTCTGTGTTTGTGGACCCCGGTCGGTAGACTGTAGTTTGGAGTCCGACCGAGGGGTTGTGGATGAGTAATTGAACCTATTTTTTGAAGTTTGTTTATTTGCAGGGTCGGCTCTACTCTTTGAGTATAGAGATGTCCATTTTACAGGGGAGGTTCTGCCGAATTTTTGATAGAATTCTCGTAAAACATGATATCCGGTCGATCCCTAATCCTGTTTCTGTAATTAATACTCTAGATCGAATTCTAGGATTTTCTATTAGGTTTATTCTAATGTCGGTTATTTATTGTTTGTTTAGTTGCGTCGAGACTGAGGGCTAGTGGATCAGGCCCGTCGGATCCATCTCGAGGAGCGCACTAGTGTGAGTTACTATACTATATATATATATATGCTTTAGGATGCATGATTTAGAAATATATGTTTTATTTTGATTGAAATGCATTAATAATGTGATTTGTATTTAAGTATATTTTTGGTTTATCTTTGGTATATATTAAATTATATGCATGTTTTGTTAATAAATTATATTTAAAATGTTTTTAAATATATTTCTAGCTTAATTTATGATTTAATTGGATTCATTTGACGTATATATACTCGAAATATACCTAGTTTATTTTTGGTATATTTCTAGTATATATATGGTTTATGTTGATATTTTATTGAACTTCATGCATCATTTATTTTTGTGAATGAATGTTTTATATTTATTGATGAAGGATATCAATAGAACGTGCTACCTAGTGGGCAGCACTAGGACCGAGTACGTACCGATACGCCTATAGTATTTAGGCTATATTACTAACCTATTTGTGGATATTGATTGAATGTGATTATTGATGTGTGAGATGTGATTTGGGTGTGATTGTTGGAGCTCGGTTGACCAAGTGTCTCGGGGCCAATCACACTGGCAGTCAGACTGCTTGAGCTCGGTTGACTTAGTGTCTCGGGGCCAGTCTACTGTCTAAATGGATTAAGTGGATATATTTGGATTAAGTGAGCCTGTGTGGCTGGAGTGTTGTCTAACACTGATTGAGGTTTCGATATCATAGGGTTCTATTTGATCCTTCATAAACTGTGATTTTCAATAAAATATATAAAAATAATTTTACTGCATCTGTGTGTATTGCCTGTATATATACATATTAGATATATACTGTTGATTATATCCATTGTCATTTAGTATGCATGTATATATATTATAGTGATTCACTCAGTAAGGTCTGACTCCCCTCCGTTGATAATTTTTCAGGAGAGTCAACATCTGCAGACCTCAGTAGCAGACCCATACGCCGGATTTCTTCCGCCCCGGCTTCCTTGTGTAAACTGCTTACTTGAGTCTTATTTTTATAATCTAGACACTGCAGTAGTTGTAAATTAATTTGTGGGATTTTATGTATTTTATTTATGTGAGATATTGTATTATATTTGAAACTGGATTTGTATTAAAAGAGATTTATATATATGAGATGATATTTGACTTAAATCTAATTGGTGAAAATACTATTGTGATATTTATGATTTTTATTTCCGCTGCATTTGATATTGTTATTATTATTATTGCATGTTTTATTTTATTTTTAGGCTTGCTACGGGTTTCGGATTCGAAAGAATTCTCGTTCCCTAGCGCCGGTCATGGCCCTATTTTGGGTCGTGACAAAGTTGGTATCAGAGCGGAGTTCTATGTCAGGGCTTAGTTACGTGAGTTGTGGCCCTAGTTTTAAAGTTGTGTTTTCTGTTGAACTACTGCAGTGAATTAGGTTCGAGTACGTCTTGATAAGTATTCCTTGTTTTAGTTTTCTGTGTCATTCCTCCATTGTTTGTTTTGTCTGAATCTTTCCATTTATCTTTTCAGTATGAGGAGGCGAGTGCGTGTCGCTCCACCGGTCGTTGAGGCCGAGGATGATGAGTCTTTTCAGGATGAGGTTTTACCTCCTAAGCAGCCAGTTAGACATAGAGGTCGTGGCGGAGGTAAACCTCGAGGAGCGGCAGGTTGCCGTAGGCAGAGAGAGTTACAGGACGAGGAGCCTGTAGAGCCTGAGTTTGATGTTCCTGTTCCTCCAGTTGTTCAGCCTGCCTATCAGTAGGGTATGTCTGACCTTGAGGCAGCTTTGTTCTATGCTCGAGTTGGCAGGATTGCTTTTGATGGTACTTCCAATTCGTTAGATTTTCTGCATGCGATTGAGACTAGGACTCGGACTGCTCACACTGAGTACCAGCGGATCATGATGGTTGAGTTGTCTGTCGAGGGACCAGCCTTAGATTGGTTTATTAAGATGATCCAGCCTTACATGATGACGATGACTTGGGCTCAGTTTCGAGAGTGGTTTATGAGGAGATTCTATCCAGAGCCTCTCCGTATGAGCTATCATCTTCGACTAACCAGTATTTCTCGTGGAGATTGATCTGTAGAGGAGTACACCCGAGAGTTTCTTCGTCTGGGTAGATATGCAGAGGATCTGATGCGAGATTAGTATTTTGCAGTCACTACCTACGTTACTAGTTTGGATTCAGCTTTTACTGGTATGCCTACAACAGGCCTTACTCTCGAGTATGTGATTGAGTTAGCCAAGGAGATTGAGTTGAGGCTAGTTAAGCAGGGAGCGATGCCTGATTACTACCAGCTAGGAGTTCAGTCAAGTGGATTGCAGGCTACTCCATATTTGAGTTTTCATGTTGGTTCGAGTAGTCAGCAGCGAGGTCTGACTCAGCAGAGTCAGAGACAGCAGCAGCGAGTGCATCGAAGCAGTAGACATGGCCGTGGAGGTTAGCGTAGATCGTTTAGATTTGGATCAGGTGCTTCGAGCAGCAGCAGTGGTCGTAGTTCTGGATCAACGGCCAGTGTATGCCAGACTTGCGGTAGAGTCCATCAGGGACCGTGTTATCTGACACCACTGACATGCTTCAAATGCGGGCAGATAGGACATTTTGCCAGATCGTGTCCTTATTCTGGGTATCAGCAGCAGCAGATTCCATGATTTTCACAGCAGTCGATTGCTAGTGCTATACCCGTGCCATTTCAGTTACCACCAGCTCAGCATCAGAGTTCCACTCAGCTTGTTCCACAGCAGAGTCATGGTAGAGGTACTAGAGGAGGTGCCAGAGGTGTTGGCCAGGCTTCTACTAGTCAGCAGGGAGGTCGAGGTCAGGCCAGAGTCTTTCATCTCACTTAGTAGGATGCTCAGGCATCTAATGCAGTCGTGGCAGGTATTGTTTCTGTTTGTTACCTGGATGCATGGGTTTTGTTTGATCCGGGTGCCACGCATTTGTTTGTTTCTCCTGTTTTTACTTCTAAATCTTGTTGGGAAGCTTCGAGGATGGCTTTTCCTTTATCTGTTGCCACTCCTTTGAGTGATTCCTTGGACACCGATATTGTTCTTTCTGGTTGTCTAGTTTTCGTGGGAGATAGAGAATTACCCGCTGATTTGATTTTGTTGGATGTGATGGAATTTGATGTTATTCTGGGAATGGGATTGGTTATCTCAGCACTATGCCGTGGTAGATTGTAGGAATAAAGAGGTGACTTTCAGAATTCCTGGTGAAGTAGAGTTTAAGTTTGTCGGTGATAGGAGTTCAGCACCTCAGAATCTTATTTCTGCTATTACGGCTAAGAAGTTATTGAGGAAAGGTTGTCAGGGATATTTGGCATTGGTCAGGGATACTTCAGTGGAGAAGTTGTCACTCACAGATGTTCCTGTTGTTTGTGAGTTTCCTGATGTTTTTCCCGAGGAGTTGCCAGGTTTACCACCTCACAAAGAGATTGAGTTCTGTATAGATGTGGCTCTAGGTACTACTGTCACGACCCAAAACAGGGGCCATGACCGGCGCTAGGGAACGGGAATTCTTTCGAATCCGGAACCCGTAGCAAGCCTAAAAAATAAAATAAAACATGCCATAATAACAATAATCATATAATATGCAGCGGAAAATAAAAATCATAATATCATGATATCATTTTCATCACTGGATTTAAATCAAAATCTCATCTCATAGATACATAATCTCTAATACAAATCCAGTTTCAACATAATACATTTCCTTTAAAATAAAATACATGAAATCCAATACTTTAATTCACAACTACTGCAGTGTCTAGATAAAATAAATAAGACTCAAGTAGACAGTTTACATAAAGAAGCCGGGGCGGAAGAAATCCGGCGTATCGACCTGCTATTGAGGTCTGAGGATGTTGACTCTCTTGAAAAATAGTCAACGGAGGGGAGTCAGACCTCACTGAGTGAATTACTATAATATACATACATACACACTAAGTGATAATGCATACAATCAACAGTATATATATAATATGTATATATACAGGCAAATACACACAAATGCAGAAAATCGTTTTATATGTTTTATTGAAAATCAACTTTTATGAAGGATCACATAGAACCCTAGAATATCGCAACCTCAAAAATAGTGTTAAACAACACTCTGGCCATACAGGCTCACTTATTCCAAATATATCCACTTAATCCATTTAGACAGTAGACTGGCCCCGAGACACTAAGTCAACCGAGCTCCACCAGTCTGACTGCCAGTGTGATTGGCCCCGAGACACTTGGTCAACCGAGCTCCAGCAATCACACCCATAAATCACATCTCACACATATCAATAATCATAATCAAATCAATATCCACAAATAATTTAATAATATAGCCTAAAGCTATAGGCGTACCGGTACGTACTCGGTCCTAGTGCTGCCCACTAGGTAGCACGTTCTATTGATATCCTTCATCATTAAATGTAAAACATTCATTCACAAAAAAATAAATGATGCATGACGTTCAATAAAATACAACATAAACCATATATATACCGAAAATATACCAAACGTAAACCAGGTATATTTCGAGTATATATACGTCAAATAAATTCAATCAAATCATAAATTAAACTAAAAATATATTTAAAAACATTTTAAACATATTTTATTAATAAAACATGTATATAATTTATTATATACCAAAAATAAACCAAAAATATACTTAAATACAAATCACATTATTTATGCATTTTTAATCAAAATAAAACATATATTTCTAAATCATGCATCCTAAGCATGTATACATAGTACAGTAACTCACCTAGTGCGCTCCACGAGACAGGTCCGACGGGCCTAGTCCACTAGTCCTCGGTCTCGGCGCAACTAAACAAGAAATAAGTAATCGACATCAGAATAACCCTAACAGAAATCCTAGAATTCAATCTAGAGTATCAAAATACGGAAACAGAATTAGGGTTCGACTGGATATCACGTTTTACGAGAATTCTATCGAAAATCGGGCAGAACCTCCCCTGTAAAATGGACATCTCTCTACTCAAAAGAGTAGAGCCGACCCTGCAAAGAAACACACTTCGAAATACAAGCTCAACAAACATCCATAACCCCTCGGTCGGACTCCAGACTACTGTCTACCGACCGGGGTCCACAAACACAGAATAATTCCAGATATAACAAAAATATCCTTAAATCACAGAAATACATTTTCATAGGTAGAAATTACATAATTAACCTTAAAACACTGTAAAAACCGATAAAAACTCATTTTATTTGAAAAACCGTATATTATATATATAATTGAAAATAATTTACGAAAAATAGTTTTAATTAGTTAAAAATACTAAATAATTTATAGAAATCATTTTGATACCTTAAATAACTATTAAAACCAATTAAATTACATTTTTAGACAATTTAGGGTAAAATTACCAAAATACCCCTATATATATAAATATACCTAAATTACTTCAAAAATTCACCAAAAATCATACAATTATCCAAAATTAATTTTCTCAACATATTTATCAATAATATTAATAATTAAACTCAATTAACCAATTAAATTCAAATAAAAATACATTTAACGTAATTTTCTCAAATTCACATAAACTCAAATAATTAAAAATAAATACTTAGAAATTCATAAAAATTCCAAATAAATTCCTATAATTCATTTCAACACCCAATTCAACCATAAACTCCAATTTCATAATTTAAATAATTAATTTCCGAAAATTAGAAAATAATATTAAAATATTCAAAAATACCCAAAAATCCAAACAGTCTCCAAAAATTCTACAAAAATTCATACATGAAGATTAAGCTACTAGGATCAACATTTGTGAAGGAAGTTTTCATGAATCAATCAATTAGAAGCTCAAAAAAATCAAAAACCCTAATAGGCCGAAATAGAAAAATCAAAACCTAAGCAAATCTAGACCAATTCAGCTCAAACCAAAGCTAGAATCACACTCACCGGACCTCAAGGAGAAGAAAGAGACTGGCGGTGTCAAAAACGGTGGCCGGAGGAGGGAGAAACGGCGAAGGGAAGATTTCGGCCAAAAGAGGAAAAAATCAAGCTGCCGGCGCTGGGGAAAGGGGCTAGAGGCGGCGGAGGACGGCTGGGAACGGCGGTGGCAAGCCAGGAGGCACACCAACGGTAGGTGGCCGGAGTTGCAGACGGTGAGGGATGGTGGTCGGGCATCGGGTGCGGGAGAGAAGGAAAGAAGAAGAAGAAGAAAAAGAAAAAGAAAGAAAAGAAAAAAAAGAAAAAGAAAAAGAAAAAGAAAAGAAAGAAAAAAAAAAGAAAAAAGAAAAATAAAAATAAAATAAAATAATTAAATATTAATAAAATAATAATAAAATAATTTAATAATAAATAAAATAATTAAATAACAATAAATAAATAAATAAATAATAAAATATTAGGGTTATATATATTAAACCCTAATTAAATAAATATACACACACCGACTTTATTTAATAATTTAAAAATATGTATGAGTTCATGCAAGTCCGTAAATACATTTAAAATAATTAATAATACATTGTTTACGTGAAAATTTCCCCGGAAATGAAAGTCTCGGGAAAATTTTACGTAAAACACTGAAAATAATACACAATAATTAAAATAGGTCTAAAATACATATTAACTCGTAAAAATATCATATAAAATACAGAAATCATTAACACTGCATATCCCGATACTGTGTCAAAATATTTTAAAAACACGGGATATTACAGTCTCCCCTCCTTACAAGAATTCGTCCCCGAATTCCAGAAAACAAGATCAAGAAGGGAAGAGATACGGGTAAGAAGCTCGCATCTCAGCTTCAGTCTCCCACGTATGCTCTTCAACTCTGTCGCTACGCCACAGGACTTTGACCATCAGAATCTACTTCGATCTCAACTGTCGAACTTGATAATCAACGATCGCCACAGGTTCTTCCACAAACGTCAAATCTTCACTCACTTCCACACTGTCGAGCTGCAACACGTGTGAAGGGTCTGAGATATACTTCCTCAACATCGAGATATGAAATACTGGATGCACCTGTGACATACTCGGAGGCAAATCCAACCGATATGCAACAGTGCCAATTCTCTCCAGAATCTCAAACGGTCCAATGTATCTCGGTGCTAACTTACCCTTCCTGCCAAATCTCATCACACCCTTCATCGGAGATACCTTCAGAAAAACGAAATCTCCAACCTGAAACTCCACATCTCTGCGCCTAGGATCTGCATAACTCTTCTGTCTGCTAACTGCGGTCTCTAATTTGCGCTTGATCACGGCGACTTTCTCTGCAGCATCTTGAACCATCTCTGGTCCAGTCAAAGCTCTCTCACCAATCTCATCCCAACTCAACGGGGATCTACACTTCCTTCCATATAATGCCTCATATGGTGCCATGCTAATACTGCTATGGTAGCTGTTATTATATGCAAACTCAACAAGTGGCAAATGATCATCCCAACTACCTCCCAAATCCAAGACACACATCCTCAACATATCTTCCAGTGTCTGGATCGTCCTCTCAGACTGGCCATCTGTCTGAGGATGAAAAGCAGTACTGAAATCCAACCTAGTGCCCATCGCTTCCTGCAACTTCTGCCAAAAACGAGAAGTAAACACCGAACCTCTATCTGACACAATGGACACAGGTACACCATGAAGGCACACAATATGCTTCACGTACAACTTCGCCAATCTAGCAACTGAATATGTAGCTTTCACAGGCAAGAAATGTGCAGACTTCGTTAACCTGTCTACAATCACCCAGATGGAATCGTATCCATCCTTCGAACGAGGTAAACCGACCACAAAATCCATAGCTATCCTTTCCCACTTCCACTCGGGAATAGGAAGAGGCTGAAGCTTCCCAGAAGGCTTCTGATGTTCGGCTTTCACTTGCTGACACGTCAAGCACTTAGCAACATAATCAGCCACATCTTTCTTCAATCCGTCCCAGCAGTATAGATCTCTGATACTGTGGTACATCTTAGTAACACCTGGATGAACGCTGTAGGCTGTAGAATGTGCTTCCTCTAAAATCTCTTCTCTCAAATCATCCACATCAGGAACACACAATCTACCACTGATCCACAACACACCATCATCATCAAGTGTGAAATCAGTGAACTTCCCTGCTCGAACATTCTCTGCAAGCTCTTCCAGAATAGGATCTCGGCTCTGAGCTGCTTTAATCCTATCCCTCAGTACAAATCGTACTTTAAACTGAGCTAATAGTCCACCTGATCTACTAATCTTCATCATCAGACCTTGATCCACCATCAGATGCAACTCTTGGATCAATGGTCTCCTCTCAACACCAATGTGAGCAAGACTACCTGAGGACTTCCTACTCAAGGCATCTGCTACCACATTAGCTTTACCCGGATGGTAAAGAATCTCGCAATCATAATCCTTCAACAATTCCAACCATCTTCTCTGCCTCAGATTCAAATCTCTCTGCTGGAAAATGTACTTAAGGCTCTTATGATCAGTAAATATCTCACAAGTCACCCCGTACAAATAATGTCTCCAAATCTTCAAAGAAAAGATCAATGCGGCCATCTCAAGATCATGTGTAGGATAGTTCTGCTCATGCTTCTTCAACTGCCTCGAAGCATAGGCTATCACCCTTCCATTCTGCATCAACACACAACCAAGACCAATTCTAGAGGCATCACAGTAAACTGTGAACTTATCCACACTATTAGGCAAAGCTAATACTGGCGCTGTGGTCAACTTCTCCTTCAATAACTGAAAATTATTCTCACAAGCTTCTGACCACTCGAATCTAACGTTCTTCTGAGTCAAGCGAGTCATAGGGGCTGCTATTCTGGAAAAATCCTGCACAAACCGCCTATAATACCCGGCTAAACCCAGAAAACTCCGAATCTCCGTAACAGAAGTAGGTCTAGGCCATTCAGATACTGCCTCAACCTTCTGTGGATCAACCTGAATACCTTCTTTAGACACTACGTGTCCAAGAAAAGAAACACTCTCCATCCAGAAATCACACTTCGAGAATTTAGCATAAAGCTGATGATCTCTCAATGTCTGTAGTACAATCCTCAAATGATATACATGCTCTTCCATACTCCTCGAATATACTAGTATATCATCAATGAAGACTACTACAAACTGATCCACATACGGTCTGAATACTCTATTCATCAGATCCATAAAAGCTGCTGGTGCATTAGTCAAACCAAAAGACATCACCAGAAACTCATAATGGCCATATCTAGTGCGGAATGCTGTCTTAGGAATATCAGCTTCACCGATCCGCAGCTGATGATAACCTGACCTCAAGTCAACCTTAGAAAAGAATTGTGCACCCTGGAGCTGATCAAACAAATCATCTATCCTCGAGAGAGGATACTTGTTCTTCACTGTCACCTTATTCAGCTCTCTATAATCAATGCACAGTCTCAGGGTACCATCCTTCTTCTTCACAAACAAGACTGGTGCACCCCAAGGGCAAACACTAGGTCTAATAAAACCCTTATCCAATAACTCTTGCAATTGCTCCTTCAACTCTCTCAACTCTGCGGGAGCCATATGATAGGGTGGCATAGATATAGGAGTAGTACCTGGAACCACATCAATACAGAACTCAATCTCTCTATGAGGTGGTAAACCTGGCAACTCCTCGGGAAAAACATCAGGAAACTCACAAGCAACAGGAACATCTGTGAGTGACAACTTCTCCACTGACGTATCCCTAACCAATGCCAAATACCCCTGACAACCTTTCTTCAACAACTTCCTAGCCGTAATAACAGAAATAAGATTCTGAGGTGCTGAACTCCTATCACCAATAAACTTAAAATCTTCTTCACCAGGAATTCTAAAAGTCACCTCCTTATTCCTGCAATCTACCACGACGAAGTGCTGAGACAACCAATCCATTCCCAAAATAACATCAAACTCCATCACATCCAACAAAATCAAATCAGCGGGTAATTCTCTATCTCCCACGAGAACTGGACAACCAGAAAGAACAATATCGGTGTCCAAAGAATCGCTCAGAGGAATGGCAACAGACAAAGGAAAAGCCATCCTCGAAGCTTGCCAACAAGATTTAGAAGCAAAAATAGGAGAAACAAAGGAATGCGTGGCACCCGGATCAAACAAAACCCATGCATCCAGGTAACAAATAGAAATAATACCTGCCACGACTGCATTAGATGCCTGAGCATCCTGCTGAGTCAGATGGAAGACTCTCGCCTGGCCTCGACCTCCCTGCTGACTGGTAGAAGCCTGGCCAACACCTTTGGCACCTCCTCTAGTACCTCTACCACGACTCTGCTGTGGAACAAACTGAGTAGAACTCTGATGCTGGGCTGGTGGTAACTGAAATGGCACGGGTGCTGCACTAGCAATCGACTGTTGTGGGAATCGCGGAATCTGCTGCTGCTGATACCCGGAATAAGGACACGATCTGGCAAAATGTCCTGTCTGCCCGCATCTGAAACATGTCAGTGGTGTCAGATAACACGGTCCCTGATGGACTCTACCACAAGTCTGGTAAACGCTAGCAGCTGATCCAGAACTACGACCACTGCTGCTGCTCGAAGCACCTGACCCGAATCTGAATGATCTACGCTGACCTCCACGGCCATGTCTACTGCTCCGATGCACTCGCTGCTGCTGTCTCTGACTCTGCTGAGTCGGACCTCGCTGCTGACTACTCGATCCAACATGAAAACTCGAATACGGAGTAGCCTGCAATCCACTCGACTGAACTCCCAACTGGTAATAATCAGGCATCGCTCCCTGCCTAACTAACCTCAGCTCAATCTCCTTAGCTAACTCGATCACAGACTCGAGAGTAAGACCTGATGTAGGCAAACCAGCAAAAGCTGAACCCAAACCAGTAACATACGTAGTAACAGCGAAATACTGATCTCGCATCAGATCCTCAGCATATCTACCCAGACGAAGAAACTCTCGGGTATACTCCTCTACAGATCGATCTCCATGAGAAATACTGGTCAATCGAAGACGATAGCTCAAACGAAGAGGCTCTGGACAAAATCTCCTCATGAACCACTCTCGAAACTGAGCCCATTTCATCGTCATCATGTAGGGCTGGATCATCTGAATGAACCAATCCAAGGCTGGTCCCTCAACAGACAACTCAACGATCATGATCCTCTGGTACTCGGTATGAGCAGTCCGAGTCCTCGTCTCAATCGCATGCAGAAAATCTAAAGGATCAGAAGTACCATCAAAAGCAATCCTGCCAACTCGGGCATAGAACAAAGCTGCCTCAGGGTCAGACATACCCTGCTGATAGGCAGGCTGAACAGGCTGAACAACTGGAGGAACAGGAACATCAAACTCAGGCTCAACAGGCTCCTCATCCTGTAACTCTCTCTGCCTATGGCGACCTGCCGCTCCTCGAGGTCTACCTCTGCCACGACCTCTACGCCTAACTGGCGGCTCAGGAGGTAAAACCTCATCCTGAAAAGACTCATCATCCTCGGCCTCAACGACCGGTGGAGCGACACGCGCTCGCCTCCTCATACTGAAAAGACAAACGGAAAGATTCAGACAAAACAGACAACGGAGGAATAATGCTGAAAACTACAGCAAGGAATACTTATCAAGACATACTCGAACCTAATACACTGCAGTAGTCCAACAGAAAACACAACTTAAAAACTAGGGCCACAACTCACACAACTAAGCCCTGACACAGAACTCTGCTCTGATACCAACTTTGTCACGACCCAAAACAGGGGCCATGACCGGCGCTAGGGAATGGGAATTCTTTCGAATCCGGAACCCGTAGCAAGCCTAAAAAATAAAATAAAACATGCCATAATAACAATAATCATATAATATGCAGCGGAAAATAAAAATCATAATATCATGATATCATTTTCATCACTGGATTTAAATCAAAATCTCATCTCATAGATACATAATCTCTAATACAAATCCAGTTTCAACATAATACATTTCCTTTAAAATAAAATAACTCACCTAAGCATGTATACATAGTACAGTAACTCACCTAGTGCGCTCCACGAGACAGGTCCGACGGGCCTAGTCCACTAGCCCTCGGTCTCGATGCAACTAAATAAGAAATAAGTAATCGACATCAGAATAACCCTAACAGAAATCCTAGAATTCAATCTAGAGTATCAAAATACGGAAACAGAATTAGGGTTCGACTGGATATCACATTTTACGAGAATTCTACCGAAAATCGAGCAGAACCTCCCTTGTAAAACGGACATCTCTCTACTCAAAAGAGTAGAGCCGACCCTGTAAAGAAACACACTTCGAAATACAAGCTCAACAAACATCCACAACCCCTCGGTCGAACTCCAGACTACTGTCTACCGACCGGGGTCCACAAACACAGAATAATTCCAGATATAACAAAAATATCCTTAAATCACAGAAATACATTTTCATAGGTAGAAATTACATAATTAACCTTAAAACACTGTAAAAACCGATAAAAACTCATTTTATTTGAAAAACCGTATATTATATATATAATTGAAAATAATTTACGAAAAATAGTTTTAATTAGTTAAAAATACTAAATAATTTATAGAAATCATTTTGATACCTTAAATAACTATTAAAACCAATTAAATTACATTTTTAGACAATTTAGGGTAAAATTACCAAAATACCCCTATATATATAAATGTACCTAAATTACTTCAAAAATTCACCAAAAATCATACAATTATCCAAAATTAATTTTCTCAATATATTTATCAATAATATTAATAATTAAACTCAATTAACCAATTAAATTCAAATAAAAATACATTTAACCTAATTTTCTCAAATTCACATAAACTCAAATAATTAAAAATAAATACTTAGAAATTCATAAAAATTCCAAATAAATTCCTATAATTCATTTCAACACCCAATTCAACCATAAACTCCAATTTCATAATTTAAATAATTAATTTCCGAAAATTAGAAAATAATATTAAAATATTCAAAAATACCCAAAAATCCAAAAAATCTCCAAAAATTCTACAAAAATTCATACATGAAGATTAAGCTACTAGGATCAACATTTATGAAGGAATTTTTCATGAATCAATTAATTCGAAGCTCAAAAAAATCAAAAACCCTAATAGGCCGAAATAGAAAAATCAAAACCTAAGCAAATCTAGACCAATTCAGCTCAAACCAAAGCTAGAATCACAGTCACCGGACCTCAAGGAGAAGAAAGGGACCGGCGGTGTCGAAAACGGTGGCCGAAGGAGGGAGAAACGGCAAAGGGAAGATTTCGGCCAAAAGAGGAAGAAATCAAGCTGCCGGCGCCGGGGAAAGGGGCTAGAGGCGGCGGAGGATGGCTGGGAACAGCGGTGGCAAGCCGGGAGGCACACCGACGGTAGGTGGCCGGAGTTGCAGATGGTGAGGGATGGTGGTCGGGCGTCGGGCGCGGGAGAGAAGGAAAGAAGAAGAAGAAAAAAAAGAAAAAGAAAGAAAAGAAAAGAAAGAAAAAGAAAAGAAAAAGAAAAAGAAAAGAAAGACAAAAAAAAGAAAAAAGAAAAATAAAAATAAAATAAAATAATTAAATATTAATAAATAATAATAAAATAATTTAATAATAAATAAAATAATTAAATAACAATAAATAAATAAATAAATAATAAAATATTAGGGTTATATATATTAAACCCTAATTAAATAAATATACACACACCGACTTTATTTAATAATTTAAAAATATGTATGAGTTCATGCAAGTCCGTAAATACATTTAAAATAATTAATAATACATTGTTTACGTGAAAATTTCCCCGGAAATGAAAGTCTCAGGAAAATTTTACGTAAAACACTGAAAATAATACACAATAATTAAAATAGGTCTAAAATACATATTAACTCGTAAAAATATCATATAAAATACAGAAATCATTAACACTGCATATCCCGGTACTGTGTAAAAATATTTTAAAAACACGGGATATTACAACTACTCCTATATCTATGCCACCCTACAGAATGGCTCCTGCAGAGTTGAAAGAGTTGAAGGAGCAATTGCAAGAGTTATTGGATAAAGGTTTCGTTAGACCCAGTGTTTCTCCTTGGGGTGCACCAGTCCTGTTTGTGAAGAAGAAGGATGGTACCCTGAGACTGTGCATTGACTACAGAGAGCTTAACAAGGTGACAGTGAAGAACAAGTATCCTCTCCTAAGGATAGATGATTTGTTTGATCAGCTACAGGGTGCACAGTTCTTTTCTAAGGTTGACTTGAGGTTGGGTTATCATCAGCTGCGGATCAGTGAATCTGATATTCCTAAGATAACATTTCGCACTCGATATGGTCATTATGAGTTTCTGGTGATGTCTTTTGGTTTGACTAATGCACCAGCAGCTTTTATGGACTTGATGAATAGGGTACTCAGACCATATGTGGATCAGTTTGTGGTAGTCTTCATTGATGATATACTGGTATACTCGAGGAGTATGGAGGAGCATGTATATCACTTGAGGATTGTATTGTAGACATTGAGAGATCATCAGCTTTATGCTAAACTCTCAAAGTGTGATTTCTGGATGGAGAGTGTTTCTTTTCTTGGACACGTAGTGTCTAAAGAAGGTATTCAGGTTGATCCGCAGAAGATTGAGGCAGTATCTGAATGGCCTAGACCTACTTCTGTTATAGAGATTCGGAGTTTTCTGGGTTTAGCCGGGTATTATAGGCGGTTTGTGCAGGATTTTTCCAAAATTGCAGCCCCTATGACTTGCTTAACTCAGAAGAATGTTAGATTCGAGTGGTCAGAGGCTTGTGAGAATAGTTTCCAATTATTGAAGGAGAAGTTGACCACAGTGCCAGTATTAGTTTTGCTTAATAGTGTGGATAAGTTTACAGTTTACTGTGATGCCTTTAAAATTGGTCTTGGTTGTGTGTTGATGCAGAATGGAAGGGTGATAGCCTATGCTTCAAGGCAGTTGAAGAAGCATGAGCAGAACTATCCTACACATGATCTTGAGATGGCTGCAGTGATCTTTACTTCGAAGATTTGGAGACATTATCTGTACGGGGTGACTTGTGAGATATTTACTGATCATAAGAGCCTTAAGTACATTTTTCAGCAGAGAGATTTGAATTTGAGGCAGAGAAGATGGTTAGAATTATTGAAGGATTATGACTGTGAGATTCTATATCATCCGGGTAAAGCTAATGTAGTAGCAGATGCCTTGAGTAGAAAGTCCTCAGGCAGTCTTGCTCACATCAGTGTTGAGAGGAGACCATTGATCCAGGAGTTGCATCTGATGCTGGATCAAGGTCTAATGATGAAGCTTAGTAGATCAGGTGGACTGCTAGCTCAGTTTAAAGTACGATCTGTATTGAGGGATAGGATTAAAGCAGCTCAGAGCCAAACTCCTATTCTGGAAGAGCTTACAGAGAATGTTTAAGCAGGGAAGTTCACTGATTTCACACTCGATGATGATGGTATGTTGTGGATCAGTGGTAGATTGTGTGTTCCTGATGTGGATGACTTGAGAGAGGAGATTTTAGAGGAAGCACATTCTACAGCCTACAGCGTTCATCCGGGTGTTACTAAGATGTACCACAGTATCAGAGATTTATACTGGTGGGACGGATTGAAAAAGGATGTCGCTGATTATGTTGCTAAGTGTCTGACGTGTCAACAAGTGAAAGCTGAACATCAGAAGCCTTCTGGGAAGCTTCAGCCTCTTCCTATTCCCGAGTGGAAGTGGGAAAGGATAGCTATGGATTTTGTGGTCGATTTACCTCGTTCGAAGGATGGATACAATTCCATCTGGGTGATTGTAGATAGATTGACGAAGTCTGCACATTTCTTGCCTATGAAAGCCACCTATTCAGTTGCTAGATTGGCGAAGTTGTATGTGAAGCATATCGTATGCCTTCATGGAGTACCTGTGTCCATTGTGTTAGATAGAGGTTCAATGTTTACTTCTCATTTTTGGTAGAAGTTGCAGGAAGCGATGGGCACTAGGTTGGATTTTAGTACTGCTTTTCATCCTCAGACAGATGGTCAGTCTGAGAGGACGATCCAAACACTGGAAGATATGTTGAGGATGTGTGTCTTGGATTTGGGAGGTAGCTGGGATGATCATTTGTCACTTGTTGAGTTTGCATATAATAACAGCTACCATAGTAGTATTGGTATGGCACCATATGAGGCGTTGTATGGAAGGAAGTGTAGATCCCCGTTGAGTTGGGATGAGATTGGTGAGAGAGCTTTGATTGGACCTGAGATGGTTCAGGATGCTGCAGAGAAAATCACCGTGATTAAGCGAATATTAGAGACCGCAGTTAGCAGACATAAGAGTTATGCGGATCCTAGGCATAGAGATGTGGAGTTTCAAGTTGGAGATTTCATTTTTCTGAAGGTATCTCCGATGAAGGGTGTGATGAGATTTGGCAGGAAGGGTAAGTTAGCACCGAGATATATTGGACCGTTTGAGATTCTAGAGAGAGTTGGCACTGTTGCATATCGGTTGGATTTGCCTCCGAGTATGTCACAGGTGCATCCAGTATTTCATATCTCGATGTTGAAGAAATATATCTCAGACCCTTCACACGTGTTGCAGCCTGACAGTGTAGAAGTGAGTGAAGATCTGACATTTGTGGAAGAACCTGTGGCAATTGTAGATTATCAAGTTCGACAGTTGCGATCGAAGCAGGTTCCGATTGTCAAGGTTCTATGGCGTAGCGATAGAGTTGAGGAGCATACGTGGGAGATTGAAGCTGAGATGCGAGCTTCTTACCCGTATCTCTTTCCTTCCTGATCCTGTAATCTTTTCTTTCTGGAATTCGGGGATGAATTCTTGTAAGGGGGGAAGACTGTAATATCCCGTAATTTTTAAATATTTTTACACTGTACCGGGATATGCAATGTTAATAATTTTTTGTATATATATTACGATATTTTTATGAGTTGATATGTATTTAAAACCTATTTTAATTATTGTGTTTTATGGTAAATATAGGTGTTGAAATGAATTATAGGAATTTATTTGGAATTTTTATAAATTTCTATGTATTTATTTTGAATTATTTAAGTTTATGTAATTTTGGGAAAATAGGGTTAAATGTATTTTTAATTGAAATTAATTGGTTAATTGAGTTTAATTATTGATATTATTAATAAATATGTTGAGAAAATTAATTTTGGATAATTATACTATTTTTGGTGAATTTTTGAAGTAATTTTAGTATATTTATATATATAGGGGTATTTTGGTAATTTTACACAAAATTGGCTAAAAATGTAATTTAATTGGTTTTAATAGTTATTTAAGGTATAAAAATTATTTCTACAAATTATTTGGTATTTTTAACTAATTAAAACTATTTTTCGTGAATTATTTTCAAATATATATATATATAATATACGATTTTACTAATAAAATGAGTTTTTATTGGCTTTTAATGTGTTTAAAGGTTAGTTATGTAATTTTTACTTATAAAATGTATTTCTATGATATAAGGGTATTTTTGGTATTTCTGAAATTATTCTGTGTTTGTAGACTCCGGTCGGTAGACTGTAGTTCGGAGTCCGACCGCGGGGTTGTGGATGAGTAGTTGAACCTATTTTTTGAAGTTTGTTTCTTTGCAGGGTCGGCTCTACTCTTTGAGTAGAGAGATATCCGTTTTACAGGGGAGGTTCTGCAGAAGTTTTGATAGAATTCTCGTAAAACGTGATATCCGGTCGATCCCTAATCCTGTTTCTGTAATTAATACTCTAGATCGAATTCTAGGATTTGCTATTAGGTTTATTCTAATGTCGGTTATTTATTGTTTGTTTAGTTGCGCCGAGACTGAGGGCTAGTGGACCAGGCCCGTCGGATCCATCTCGAGGAGCGCACTAGTGTGAGTTACTATACTATATATATATGCTTTAGGATGCATGATTTAGAAATATATGTTTTATTTTGATTGAAATGCATTAATAATGTGATTTGTATTTAAGTATATTTTTGGTTTATCTTTGGTATATATTAAATTATATGCATGTTTTGTTAATAAATTATATTTAAAATGTTTTTAAATATATTTCTAGCTTAATTTATGATTTAATTGGATTCATTTGACGTATATATACTTGAAATATACATGTTTTATTTTTGGTATATTTCTAGTATATATATGGTTTATGTTGATATTTTATTGAACTTCATGCATCATTTATTTTTGTGAATGAATGTTTTATATTTATTGATGAAGGATATCAATAGAACGTGCTACCTAGTGGGCAGCACTAGGACCGAGTACGTACTGGTACGCCTATAGTATTTAGGCTATATTACTAACCTATTTGTGGATATTGATTGAATGTGATTATTGATGTGTGAGATGTGATTTGGGTGTGATTGCTGGAGCTCGGTTGACCAAGTGTCTCGGGGCCAATCACACTGGCAGTCAGACTGCTGGAGCTCGGTTGACTTAGTGTCTCAGGGCCAGTCTACTGTCTAAATGGATTAAGTGGATATATTTGGATTAAGTGAGCCTGTGTGGCTGGAGTGTTGTCTAACACTGATTGAGGTTTCGATATCATAGGGTTCTATTTGATCCTTCATAAACTGTGATTTTCAATAAAATATATAAAAATGATTTTACTGCATCTGTATGTATTGCTTGTATATATACATATTAGATATATACTATTGATTGTATGTATTGTCATTTAGTATGCATGTATATATATTATAGTGATTCACTCAGTGAGGTCTGACTCCCCTCCGTTGATAATTTTTCAGGAGAGTCAACATCTTCAGACCTCAGTAGCAGACCCATACGCCGGATTTCTTCCGCCCCCGGCTTCCTTGTGTAAACTGCTTACTTGAGTCTTATTTTTATAATCTAGACACTGCAGTAGTTGTAAATTAATTTGTGGGATTTTATGTATTTTATTTATGTGAGATATTGTATTATATTTGAAACTGGATTTGTATTAAAAGAGATTTATATATATGAGATGAGATTTGACTTAAATCTAGTTGGTGAAAATCCTATTGTGATATTTATGATTTTTATTTCCGCTGCATTTGATATTGTTATTATTATTATTGTATGTTTTATTTTATTTTTAGGCTTGATACGGGTTCCGGATTCGAAAGAATTCTCGTTCCCTAGCGCCGGTCATGGCCCTGTTTTGGGTCGTGACATTAATATACCAAAACAGTTTTGGTAAGTGAAAGGTTTGGAAAAAAAAACTCTAGATTAGATGTGTATTTATATATCTATTTCTCTAGAGTTTATGTCAATATCTTTCATCTATTGTTAGTTATTTTGAGAAAACAAATATACAAAGAGAAAAAAAAGTGAGGTTTTTAAGAGAATGTGCTATCACAAAAACACTATTTTTGGTCATCCTATTGGTATTTAATACCAGTAGTGTCACGACCCAAAATAGGGACCATGACCGGCGCTAGGGAATGAGAATTCTTTCGAATCCAGAAACCGTAGCAAGCCTTAAAATAAAATAAAACATACAATAATAATAATAACATAAATAATATATTATGCAGCAGAAATAATATCATAAATAATTAAATAATAATCCATCACGGGATTTAAATCAACAACCTCATCTCATGTATAAATAAACTTTTAATACAAATCCAGTTCAAATATTTGAAGTACATAACTCACACAAGCATAATACATAACCCTTTAATAATTTTACAACTACTGCAGTGTCTAGATCATAAAATAAAACTCAAGTAAGCAGTTTACATAATGAAGCCGGGGTGGAAGAAATTCGGCGTATGGGTCTGCTACTGAGGTCTGAAGACGATGACTCTTTTGAAAAATAGTTAACAGAGGAGAGTCAGACCTTACTGAGTGAATTGCTATAATATATATACATGCATAACTAAATGGCAATGCACATAGTCAATAGTATATATAATAAATATATATACAAGCAAATACACATAGATGCAGTAAAATCATTTTTATATAATTTCTTAAAATCATTATTTATAAAGGATCAAAAAGAACCCTAGAAAATTTGTAACAGCCCAGACCAACCCGCATCAGATATTGTCCGCTTTGCCCAGGCCCAGCCCGCAGCGCACGGTTTTTAAAACGCGTCTGATGGGAGAAGGTATCCACACCCTTATAAGGCGTGCTTCGTTCTCCTTCCCAACCGATGTGGGATATCACAATCCACCCCCCTTAGGGCCCAGCGTCCACGCTGGCACACCGATCCGGGCTCCGACTCTGATACCATTGTAATAGCCCAAACCAACCCGCATCAAATATTGTCCGCTTTGCCCAGGCCCAGCCCGCAGCGCAAGGTTTTAAAACGTGTCTGATGGGAGAAGGTATCCACACCCTTATAAGGCGTGCTTCGTTCTCCTTCCCAACCGATGTGGGATATCACAAAATCGCAACCTCAAAACAGTGTTAGACATCACTCTAGCCATACAGGCTCACTTATTCCAAATATATTCACTTGTTCCATTTGGACAGTAGACTGGTCCCGAGACACTAAGTCAACTGAGCTCCAGCAGTCTGACTGTCAGTATGATTGTGTAATATCTCGTGTTTTTAAATATTTTAATACTGCATCGGGATATGCAGTGTTAATAATTTTTGTATATAATATTGATATTTTATGAGTTTGTTATTTAATTAAAGCTTATTTTAATTGTTTATATTATTTTAAGTACTTTACGTAAAATTTTCCCGGGAATTTTATTTTTGGAGAAATTAATACGTAAATAATTTAATATTAATTATTTTAAAAAATTTTACGGACTTGCATGAACTCATATATATTTTTAAAGTGCTAAATAGAGTGTATATATGTGTATATATTTAAATTAAACTAAGGTTTAATTAATTACCCTAATTTTTATTATTTATTATTAGTTTTAATATTATTTAATTATTTTTTTAGTGTATAAATTATTTAATATATTAAATTATGTGTGTGATGTATATTTAATATGTGTGGGAATTTATATTATTTTAATATATAGTGTGGATGTATATATATATATACATATATAAATATATATAGTTGAAAATAAAAAATTATTGCCAAATTACCATTTTGCCCCAACCCCCTCTCCTTCTTCCCCGATCACTCAACCACCCACAACCACCATCTGTCATGCCGTTCTCTTGCTGTCGGTGTGCCTTCCGGCATGCCACCTTCTCCCTCAGCCTTCCCTACCACCTGTTACAGCTGTTTCCGACGTCGGGAAGCTCATTTTTTACAGAAAAGCCGAAAGTTGAAGCTAACGTCGATCGACGTGATTCCGTTTTCGACACCGCCAGTCTCTATCTTCTCCTTGAGCTCCAGTGAGTGTGATTCCAAGATTTTTTTCACTTAAAATGGTCTAGATTTGCCTAGGTTTCAATTTTGCAATTTCGGCCTATTAGGGTTTTTGATTTTTTTTAGCTTAAATTGATTGATTCATGAAAAATTCCTTCACAAATGTTTTTCCCCTTAGCTTAATCTTCATGTGTGAATTTTTTTAGAATTTTTGGAAATTATTTTGATTTTTGGGTATTTTTGAATATTTTATTATTATTTTCTAATTTTCAAAAATTAATTAATTAAATTATGAAATTGTGTTTTATGATAAATATAGGTGTTGAAATGAATTATAGAAATTTATTTGGAATTTTTGTGAATTTTTATGTATTTATTTTGAATTTATTTAGTTTATGTAATTTTGGAAAAATAGGGTTAATTATGTGTTTAATTGAAATTAATTAGTTAATTGAGTTTATTTATTGATATTATTGATATATATGTTGAGAAAATTAATTTTTAGCAATTATATTATTTTTGGTGAATTTTTGGATTAATTTTAGTATATTTATACATATAGGGGTATTTTGGTAATTTTACCCTAAATTGGCTAAAAATGTAATTAAATTGGTTTTAATAGTTATTTAAGGTATAAAAATGATTTCTACAAATTATTTAGTATTTTTAATTAATTAAAACTATTTTTCGTAAATTATTTTCAATTATATATATAATATATGATTTTTCTAATAAAATGAGTTTTTATCGATTTTTACTGTGTTTTAGGGTTAATTATGTAATTTCTACATATAAAATGTATTTTTAGTATATAAGGGTATTTTCGGTATTTTGTAAATACTCTGTGAATTGTGGACCTCAATCGGTGATTTGTAGTGTGGAGTCCAACCGAGGGATTTTGGTTGTATTTTGTGTTTATTTTCAAAGTGTGTTTCTTTGCAGGGTCGGCTCTACTCTTTGAGTAGAGAGATGTCCGTTTTACAGGGGAGGTTCTGCTGGATTTTTGATAGAATTCTCGTAAAACGTGATGTCTGGTCGAATTTTGATTTAATTCTGTGTCTAGTAATCTAGATCGAGTTTTTAGGAGTTTCCATTAGATTTGTTCTAATTCCTGTTATCATTTGTTTGTTTAGTTGCGCCAAGACCGAGGCCTAGTGGACCAGGCCCATCAGACCCATCTCGAGGAGCGCAATAATTGTGAGTTACTATTCTATATATATATGCTTTAGGGTGCATGATTTAGAAATGTATATTTTATTTTGATTAATTATGCATAAATAATTCAATTAGTATTTAAGTTTATTTTTAGTTTGTTTTGGTTTATCTTTGGTTTATTTTAAACAATATGCATGTTTTATTAATGAATTATGTTTAAAATGTTTTTAAATATATTTATAGTTTATTTTGTAATTTAGTTGGATTTATTTGACATATATATGCTCGAAATATACTTGGTTTACTTTTGGTATATTTCTAGTATATATATGGTTTATGTTGCTATTTTATTTAAATACATGCATCATTTATTTGTGAATGTATGTTTTATATTTAATAATGAAGGATATCAATAGAACGTGCTACTTAGTGGGTGGCACTAGGACCGAGTATGTACTGGTATGCTTATAGCATTTAGGCTATATTACTAACGTTTTTGAGGATATTAATTGGATTTGATTTATCTGATGTGTGATATGATTTGGGAGTGTGATTGCTGGAGCTCGATTGACCAAGTGTCTCGAGGCCAATCACACTGACAGTCACACTGCTGGAGCTCGATTGACCAAGTGTCTCGGGGCCAATCACACTGATAGTCACACTGCTGGAGCTCGATTGACTTAGTGTCTCGAGGCCAGTCTACTGTCCAAATGGAATAAGTGAATATATTGGAATAAGTGAGCTTATATGGCTAGAGTGTTGTTTAACACTGTTTGAGGTTGCGATTTTTTTCTAGGGTTCTATTTGATCCTTAATAACCAGTGGTTTTCAAAAAACATATATAAAAATGATTTTTATTGCATCTGTGTGTATTTTCCTGTATATATATTTACATATATACTATTGACTGTATGCATTGTCATTTAGTATGCATGTATATATATTATAGTAATTCACTCAGTGAGGTCTGACTCCCCTCCGTTGACTACTTTTCAGGAGAGTCATCATCTTCAGACCTCAGTAGCAGGCCTGTATGCCAGATTTCTTCCGCCCCAGCTTTATTATGTAAACTGCTCACTTGAGTTGTAGTTTATGATCTAGACACTGCAGTAGTCGTAAAATTGTTAAAAGATATTGTATTATATTTGTATGAGTTATGTATTTTAAGAATTTGAACTGGATTTGTATTAAAAGAGTTTATTTATATATGAGATGAGGATTTGATTTAATTTCATTTGGTGGAAATATTATTTTGATATTTATGATTTTATTCCGCTGTATAATATTTTACTTAATTGTGTTGTTATTATTACTATTGCATGTTTTATTTTATTTTAGGCTTGCTATGGGTTCCGGATTCGAAAGAATTCCCATTCCCTAGCGCCGGTCATGGCCCCTATTTTGGGTCGTGACAAAGTTGGTATCAGAGCGGAGTTCTGTGTCAAGTCTTAGTTGTGTGAGTCGTGGCCGTAGTTTTCAAGTTGTGTTTTCTTTTGGTAATTACTGCAGTGAATTAGGTTTGAGTATGTCTTGATAAGTATTCCTTGCTTTAGTTTTCTGCGTTATTCTTTCGTTGTCTATTTTGTCTGAATTGTTCTGTTATCTTTTTCGAATGAGGAGGCAAGCACGTGTCGCTCCACCGGTCGTTGAGGCCGAGGATGACGAGTCTTTTCAGGATGAGGTTTTACCTCATGAGCAGCCATTTAGACGTAGAGGTCGTGGCAGAGGTAGGCCTCAAGGAGCGGCAGGTCGTCGTAGGTAGAGAGAGTTACAGGACGAGGAGCCTGTAGAGCCTGAGTTTGATGTTCTTGTACCTCCAGTTGTTCAGCCTGCCTATCAGCAGGGTATGTCTAACCCTGAGGTAGCTCTGTTCTATGCCAGAGTTGGTAGGATTACGTTCGATGGGACTTTCGACCCGCTAGACTTTCTGCACGCGATTGAGACTCGGACTCAGACTGCTCATACCGAGTATCAGCGGATTATGATCATTGAGATGTCTGTCAAGGGACCAGCTCTAGACTGGTTTATTCAAATGATTCAGCCTTATATGATGACGATGACCTAGGCTCAGTTTTGAGAGCGGTTTATGAGGAGATTCTGCCTAGAGCCTCTCCGTATGAGCTATCATCTCCGATTGACCAGCATTTCTCACGGTGATCGATTAGTAGAGGAGTACACCCGAGAGTTTCTCCGGCTGGGTAGATATGCAGAGGATCTGATGCGAGATCAGTATTTCGTAGTCACTACATATGTCACCGGACTGGGTTCAGCATTTACTGGTATGCCTGCAGCTGGCCTTACTCTAGAGTCTGTGATTGAGTTAGCCAAGGAGATTGAGCTGAGGCTAGTTAGGCAGGGAGCGATGCCTGATTACTACTAGCTGAAAGTTCAGTCGAGTGGATTGCAGACTACTCCGTACTCTAGTTGTCATGTTGGTTCGAGTAGTCAACAGCGAGGTCCAACTCAGCAAAGTTAGAGGCAGCAGCAGCGAGTACATCAGAGTAGTAGATATGGCTGTGGAGGTCAGCGTAGACCATTCAGATTCAGGTCAGGTGCTTCGAGCGGCAGCAGTGGTCGCAGTTCTGGGTCAGCTGCTAGTGTTTGCCAGACCTACGATAGAGTCCATCAGGGACCATGTTACCTGACACCACTGACATGCTTCAGATGCGGGCAAATAGGACATTATGCCAGATCGTGTCCTTACTCCAGGTATCAACAGCCGCAGATTCCGTGATTCCCATAGCAGTCGATTGCTAGTGTTGCACTCGTACCATTTCAGTTGCCTCCAGCCCAGCATCAGAGTTCTACTCAGCTTGTTCCACAGTAGGGTCATGGTAGAGGTACTAGAGGAGGTGCCAGAGGTATTGGCCAAGCTTCTACCAATCATCAGGGAGGTCAAGGATAGGCCAGAGTCTTTCATCTTACTCAGCAGGATCCTCAGGCATCTAATGCAGTTGTGGCAGGTATTATTTCTGTCTGCTACCTGGTTGCATGGGTTTTGTTTGATCCGGGTGCCATGCATTCGTTTGTTTCTCCTGTTTTTGCTTCCAAGTCTTGTTGGCAAGCTTCGAGGATGGCTTTTCCTTTGTCTGTTACCACTCCTCTGAGCGATTCCTTGGACACCGATATTGTTCTTTCTGGTTGTCTAGTTCTCGTGGGAGGTAGAGAATTACCCACTGATTTGATTATGTTGGATGTGATGGAGTTTGATGTTATTCTAGGAATGGACTGGTTATCTCAACACTATGTCATGGTAGATTGTTGGAATAAAGAGGTGACTTTCAGAATTCCTGAAGAAGAAGAATTTAAGTTTGTGGGTGATAGGAGTTCAGCACCTCAGAATCTTATTTTTGCTATTACGGCTAGGAAGTTGTTAAGGAAAGGTTGTCAGGGATATTTGGCATTAGTCAGGGATACTTCAGTGGAGAAGTTGTCACTCACAGATGTTCCTGTTGCCTGTGAGTTTCCTGATGTTTTTCCTGAGGAGTTGCCAGGTTTACCACCTCACAGAGAGATTGAATTCTGTATAGATGTGGTTCCGGGGTACTACTCCTATATCTATGCCACCCTACAAAATGGCTCCTATATAGTTGAAAGAGTTGAAGGAGCAGTTGCAAGAGTTATTGAATAAGGGTTTCATTAGACCTAGTGTTTCTCCTTGGGGTGCACCAGTCCTATTTGTGAAGAAGAAGGATGGTACCTTGAGACTGTGCATTGACTATAGAGAGCTGAACAAGGTGATAGTGAAGAACAAGTATCCTCTCCCAAGGATAGATGACTTGTTTGATCAGCTACAGGGTGCACAATTATTTTCCAAGATTGATCTAAGGTCGGGTTATCATCAGTTGCGAATTAGTGAAGCTGATATTCCTAAAACGGCATTCCGCACTCGATATGGCCATTATGAGTTTCTGGTGATGTCTTTTGGTTTGACTAATGCACCAGCAGCTTTTATGGACCTGATGAATAGGGTATTCAGACCATATGTGGATCAGTTTATGGTAGTCTTCATCGATGATATACTAGTTTATTCGAGGAGTATGGAGGAGCATGTATATCACTTGAGGATTGTACTGCAGACACTGAGAGATCATCAGCTTTATGCTAAATTCTCGAAGTGTGACTTCTGGATGGAGAGTGTTTCTTTTCTTGGACACGTGGTGTCTAAAGAGGGTATCCAGGTTGATCCACAGAAGATTGAAGCAGTGTCTGAGTGGCCTAGACCGACTTCTGTTACTGAGATTTGGAGTTTTCTGGGTTTAGCTAGGTATTATAGGCGGTTTGTGCAGGATTTTTCCAGAATTGCAGCCCCTATGACTCGCTTGACTCAGAAGAATGTTAGATTTGAGTGGTTAGAAGCTTATGAGAACAGTTTCCAGTTGTTGAAGGAGAAATTGACCACAACCCCAATGCTAGCTTTGCCTAATAGTGTGGACAAGTTCACAGTTTATTATGATGCCTTTAGAGTTGGCCTTGGTTGTGTGTTGATGCAGAATGGTAGGGTGATAGCCTATGCTTCAAGGCAGTTGAAGAAGCATGAGCAGAACTATCCTACACATGACCTTGAAATGGCTGCAGTGATCTTTGCTCTGAAGATTTGGAGACATTATCTGTACGGGGTGACTTGTGAGATATTTACTGATCACAAGAGCCTTAAGTACATTTTTCAACAGCGAGATCTGAATCTGAGGCAGAGGAGATGGTTAGAATTGTTGAAGGATTATGACTGTGAGATTTTATATCATCTGGGCAAGGCTAATGTGGTAGCAGATGCCTTGAGTAGAAAGTCCTCAGGCAGTCTTGCTCACGTCAGTGTTAAGAGGAGACTATTGATCCAGGAGTTGCATTTATTGGTGGATTAAGGTCTGATGATGAAGATCAGTAGGTCAGGTGGATTGCTAGCTCAATTTAAGGTACGATCTATACTGAGGGATAAGATTAAAGTAGCTCAGAGCCGAGATCCTATTCTAGAAGAGCTTACAGAGAATGTTCGAGCAGGGAAGTTCATTGATTTCACACTCGATGATGATGGTGTGTTGTGGATCAGTGGTAGATTGTGTGTTCCTCATGTGGATAATTTGAGAGAAGAGATCCTAGAGGAAGCACATTCTACAACTTATAGCGTACATCCGAGTATCACTAAGATGTACCACAGTATCATAGACTTATACTGGTGGGATGGACTGAAGAAGGATGTCACTGATTATGTTGTTAAGTGCCTGACGTGTCAGCAAGTGAGAGCTGAGCATCAGAAGCCTTCTGGGAAGCTTCAGCCTCTTCCTATTCCTGAGTGGAAGTGGGAAAGGATAGCTATGGATTTTTTGGTTGGTTTACCTCGTTCTAAGGATGGATACGATTCCATCTGGGTGATTGTAGACAGGTTGACGAAGTCTGCACATTTCTTGCCTGTGAAAGCCACCTACTCTGTAGCTAGATTGGTGAAGCTATATGTGAAGCATATCATATGCCTTCATGGAGTACCTATGTCCATTGTGTCAGATAAAGGTTCAGTGTCTAACTCTCAATTTTGGCAGAAGTTGCAAGAAGTGATGGGCACTAGGTTGGATTTTAGTACTGCTTTTCATCCTCAGATAGATGGTCAGTTTGAGAGAATGATCCAGACACTGGAAGATATGTTGAGGATGTGTGTCCTGGATTTGGGAGGTAGCTGGGATGATCATTTGCCACTCATAGAGTTTGCATATAATAACAGCTACCATAGCAGTATTGGCATGGCACCGTATGAGGCATTGTATGGAAGGAAGTGTAGATCCTGTCACGACCCAAAACAGGGGTCATGACCGGCGCTAGGGAACGAGAATTCTTTCGAATTTGGAACCCGTAGCAAGCCTAAAATAAAATAAAACATGCAATAGTAATAATAACAACACAATTAAGTAAAATACTTGCAGTGGAATAAAATCATAAATATCAAAATAATAATCCACCAACGGGATTTAAATTAAATCCTCATCTCATATAAATAAATCCTTTAATACAAGTTTTAGTTCAAATATTTAAAGTACATAACTCATACAAATATAACATAATATCTTTTAACAATTTTATGACTACTGCAGTGTCTAGATCATAAACTAAAACTCAAGTGAGCAGTTTACATAAAGAAGTCGGGGCAGAAGAAATCCGGCATACAGGCCTGCTACTGAGGTCTGAGGAAGATGACTCTCCTGAAAAAATAGTCAACAGAGGGGAGTTAGACCTCACTGAGTGAATTACTATAATATATATACATGCATACTAAATGTCATTACACACAGTCAAAAGTATATATAATATGTATGTATACAAGAAAATACACATAGATGCAATAAAAATCATTTTATATATTTTTATTGAAAATCACTGTTTATGAAGGATCAAATAGAACCCTAGAAAATCGCAACCTCAAACAGTGTTAGACAACACTCTAGCCATACAGGCTCACTTATTCCAATATATTCACTTATTCCATTTGGACAGTAGACTGGCCCCGAGACGCTAAGTCAACCGAGCTCCAGCAGTTTGACTGTTAGTGTGATTGGCCCTGAGACACTTGGTCAACCGAGCTCCAGCAATCACACTCCCAATTCTTATCACACATTAAATAATCATATCCAATCGATATCCACAAATGGTTAGTAATATAGCCTAAATGCTATAAGCGTACCGGTATGTACTCAGTCCTAGTGTTGCCCACTAGGTAGCACTTTCTATTGATATCCTTCATTTAATAAATAAAACATACATTCATAAAAGTAAATGATGCATGAATTGAATAAAATAGCAACATAAACCATATATATACTAGAAATATACCAAAAATAAACCAGGTATATTTCGAGTATATATACGTCAAAGAAATCCAGATAGATTATGAAATAAACTAGAAATATATTAAAAAACATTTTAAACCTAATTTATTAGCAAAACATGCATATAATTTAAAATACACCAAAAATAAACTAAAGATAAACCAAAATAAACTAAAAATAAACTTAAATACTAATTGAATTATTTATGCATAATTAACCAAAATAAAACATACATTTCTAAATCATGCACCCTAAAGCATATATATATATAGAATAGTAACTCACAATTAGTGCGCTCCTCGAGATGGGTCCGATGGGCCTGGTCCACTAGGCCTCGATTTTGGCGCAACTAAACAAGCAAACGACCACAAAATATCAGAATACATCTACAGAAGTTCTAAAGACTCGACTCAAAGAGTAGAACCAACCCTGCAAAGAAACATACTTCGAAAAATAGACACAGAATCACAATCATAACCCCTCAATCGGACTCTAAGCTACAGTTTACCGACCGAGGTCTACAATTCACAGAGTATTTATAAAATATCAAAAATACCCTTATATAATAAAAATACATTTTATAAGTAGAAATTACATAATTAACCCTAAAACACAGTAAAAATCGATAAAAACTCATTTTATTAGAAAAATCGTATATTATATATATAATTGAAAATAATTTACAAAAAATATTTTTAATTAGTTAAAAATACTAAATCATTTTTATAAATCATTTTTATACCTTAAATAACTATTAAAACCAATTTAATTACATTTTTAGCCAATTTAGGGTAAAATTACCAAAATACCCCTATATATATAAATATACTAAAATTAATTCAAAAATTCACCAAAAATAATATAATTGCACAAAATTAATTTTATCAACATATTTTTCAATAATAACAATAAATAAACTCAATTAACTAATTAATTTCAATTAAAAACACAATTAACCCTATTTTTCCAAAATTACATAAACTAATTAAATTCAAAATAAATACATAAAAATTCAAAAAAAAATCCAAATAAATTTTTATAATTCATTTCAACACCTATAATTACCATAAAACACAATTTCATAATTTAATTAATTAATTTTCAAAAATTAGAAAATAATAATAAAATATTCAAAAATACCCAAAAATCAAAATAAATTCCAAAAATTCTACAAAAATTCACACATGAAGATTAAGCTAAGGGGAACAACATTTGTGAAGGAATTTTCATGAATCAATCAATTGAAGCTCAAAAAAATTTGAAAACCCTAATAGGCCGAAATTGCAAAATCGAAACCTAAGGAAATATAGACCATTTTAAGTGAAACAAAGCTTGGAATCACACTCACCAGAGCTCAAGGAGAAGATAGAGATTGGCGGTGTCGAAAACGGTGGCCGGAATCGGCTTGATCGACGTTGAGAAGAGTTTCGGCTTCTCCGGCCAAAATAAGCTTCCTAACGCCGGAAACAGCTGCAACAGGTGGCGAGGAAGGCTGAGGAAGGAGGTGGCACGTCAGGAGGCGGCACGTCAGGAGGCACACCGACAGCAAGAGAACGGCGTGACAAATGATGGTTGGCGATGGGAGGTGATCGGAGAAGAAGGAGGAGGAGTCGAGGGCGAAATGGTAATTTGCTAAAAATTTTTGATTTTAACACTATAATATGTATATATATATATATATATATATATATATATATATATATATATATATATATATATATATATATATATATATATATATATATATGTATATATATATATATATGTATATGTATTATTACACTATATATTATAATAATATAAATTCCCACACATATTAAATATACACCACCCACATATAAATTAATATATTTAATAATTTATACACTAAAAAAAATATTTAATTAATATTAAAACTAAATAATACAAATTAGGGTAATTAATTAAACCCTAGTTTAATTTAAATATATATACATATATACACTCTATTTAGCACTTTAAAAAAATATATATGAATTCATGCAAATGCGTAAATCTACTTAAAATAATTAATAGTAAATTATTTACGTGAAAATTTCTCCGAAAATAGAATTCTCGGGAAAATTTTACGTAAAGTACTTAAAATAGCATAAAATAATTAAATAAGCATTAATTAAATAACAAACTCATAAAATATCAATATTATATACCAAAAATTATTAACACTGCATGTCCCGATGCAATGTTAAAATATTTAAAAACACAGGATATTACAGTCTTCCCCCCTTACAAGAATTCGTCCCCGAATTCCAGAAAGAAAATGATCACAAGATCAAGAAGGGAAGAGATACGGGTAAGAAGCTCGCATCTCAGCTTCAGTCTCCCACGTATGCTCCTCAAATCTATTGCTACGCCACAAAACCTTAACCATCGAAATCTTCTTCGACCGCAACTGTCAAACTTGATAGTCAACAATCGCTACAGGTTCTTCCATAAACGTCAAATCTTCACTTACTTCTACACTTTCGAGTTGCAACACGTGTGAAGGGTTTGAGATATACTTCCTCAGCATCGAGATATGAAATACTGGATGCACTTGTGACATACTCGGGGGCAAAGCCAATCGATATGCAACAGTGCCAACTCTCTCCAGAATCTCAAACGGTCCGATATATCTCTGTGCCAACTTACCCTTCCTGCCAAATCTCATCACACCCTTCATCGGAGATACCTTCAGAAAAAAAAATCTCCGACCTGAAATTCCACATCTCTACGCCTAGGATCCGCATAGCTCTTCTGTCTACTAACTGCGGTCTCTAATCTTTGCTTAATCACGATGACTTTCTCTGCAGTATCCTGAACCATCTCAGGTCTAGTCAAAGCTCTTTCACCAATCTCATCCCAACTCAAAGGAGATCTACACTTCCTACCATACAATGCCTCATACGGTGCCATGCCAATACTGTTATGGTAGCTGTTATTATATGCAAACTCTACGAGTGGCAAATGATCATCCCAGCTACCTCCCAAATCCAGGACACACATCCTCAGCATATCTTCCGGTGTCTGGATCGTCCTCTCAGACTAACCATCCATCTGAGGATGAAAAGTAGTACTGAAGTCTAACCTAGTGCCCATCGCTTCCTGCAACTTCTGCCAAAATCGAGTGGTAAACACTGAACCTCTATCTGACATAATGGACACAGGTACTCCATGAAGGCACATGATATGCTTTACATATAGCTTCACCAATCTAGCTACAGAATAGGTGGCTTTCACAACAAGAAATGTGCAGACTTTATCAACCTGTCAACTATCACCCAGATGGAATCGTATCCATCCTTAGAATGAGGTAAACCGACCACAAAATCCATAGCTATCCTTTCCCACTTCCACTCGGGAATAGGAAGAGGCTGAAGCTTCCCAGAAGGCTTCTGATGCTCAGCTTTCACTTGCTGACATGTCAGGCATTTAGCAACATAATTAGCGACATCCTTCTTCATTCCATCCCACCAGTATAAATCTCTGATACTATGGTACATCTTAGTGACACCTGGATGTACACTATAAGCTATAGAATGTGCTTCCTCTAGGATCTTTTCTCTCAAATCATCCACATCAAGAACACACAATCTACCACTGATCCATAACACACCATCATCATCGAGTGTGAACTCAGTGAACTTCCCTGCTCGAACATTCTCTGCAAGCTCTTCTTATCACGACCCAAACTAGGAGTCATGACCGGCGCTAGGGAACGGGAATTCTTTCGAATCCGGAACCCATAGCAAGCCTTAGAAAATAAAATCATGCAATAATTAAATAAAAAGTACGATATAATTAAAATTTTTCTGAATCAATAAATAAAATAAATACTCCAAATCCTTTTATAAATGAATACATATTCATATAATGTTCAAATACAAATTCTCAAAGTATTTAATATCCAAACAAAATAATACACTTCCAAAAATTATAATAATACTACTGCAGTTTCTAGAATACAATTCAAAGTTCAGAATATACATTTGCATAAAATAGCCGGGACTGAAGAACACCGGCGAGGAACTCTATAACTAAGGTCTGACGATATGGGATCTCCTGAAAAAAATAATTGAGGGGGGGTCAGACCTCACTGAGTGAATTATTATACTATATATACATGCAAACTAAACCATACAATCAGGCATTCTTATATATATATGTATATACACACATTTCACACGAATGCCAAACTTTGCTTTTATAAATATACTAAATGTAGAAAAACATTTGATTAAATTCATGAAGGATCCATAGAACCCTAATAATAACAACCTCAACAACCTCATCATCACTTTAGCCATGCAGGCTCACTTGATTCCAAATAGAACACTTATTCCAATTTGGACAACAGACTGGCCTCAAGACACTAAGTCAACCGAGCTCCAGCAGTCTGACTGTCAGTGTGATTGGGCCCAAGACACTTGGTCAATCGAGCTCCAGCAATCACACTATCTATCACCTCAAATCTCAATCAACCCAATAGATCATTCAATTCACTTATGGACAGTAGACTAGCCCCGAGACACTAAGTCAACCGAGCTCCAGCAGTCTAACTATCAGTGTGATTGGCCCCACAATCACACTATCTAACATACCATTAATCTTAGTCAAATCAATTAAATCAATTATAATCACCCAATTTTAACTCTCACTCAATCCTTATCTATCGTACCGGTACGTACACGGTCCTAGTGCTGCCCACTAGGAAGCACGTTCTATTGATATCCTTCACTTCGAATAAATCATTCATTCGAAAAATAATTAATGTAGAACAATATTCATAATAGTAAAACCAACCATATATATATATATATATACCAAAAATATACCAAAACTATACCCAGTATATTTTAGGTATATATATATATATATATGTGTGTGTGTGTGTGTGTGTGTGTGTGTGTCAAATAAAATATGAAATAAACTAAAGATAAATCATTGATATAGTTAAAAACAATTTAAATGAGTAACAATAATATAACATGCATTATCTTCAAAATATATTTAAATATGCAAAAGATATACTCTAAGTACACAAATCATTTAATAAAACATTTATGTATAAATATTCATTTAAATACGTGTTTGTATTTAACATATATTCACAAATATACTAAAAATAAACCTAATTATCTAGCATGCATATATAAAAAATAAACCCTAAATATACCACTAATGTGCTAGGTTTAATTTAATAATAAAAAATTTATTTATTTGGAAATAAATAAAAAATATACCAAAAATAAACTTAAAAATAATTTAAGTGTAGGTTTATAATTTAACATGCAATTATTTAGGAATAAACCTAAAATCTACTAAAACTATACCTAAGGTATACTAATCATTTAATAAAAAAATTATGTCTAAGTGTACATTTTAAAACATGTGTATATTACTCAAATGTATTAAACCTAAACCTAATTGTTTAATGTGCATATATCAAACTAACATGCATAATTATTTAATATGCATATATATAAAAATGAAACCCTAGATATACCAAAAATATTATAATTTAAATCATTTTTAAAACATACAATGAAAATGAAAAAATTCTAAATAATGCACTCTATATGCAATGCATATATATACAGTATAATAACTCACATATTAGCGCTCCACGAGACAAACTCGGCGGGCCTGATCCATTAGGCCTCGGTCTCCGCGCAGCTAGACAAATAAATGACAACATGAAATCAGAATAAAGTTAACGAAAACTGTAAAGACTTGATCTAGAATTTTAGACACAGAATTAGAATAGGAATTTGACCGGACATCACGTTTTACGAGAATTCTATCAAAAATCCGACAGAACCTCCCCTGTAAAACGGATATCTCTCTACTCAAAGAGTAGAGCCGGTCCTGCAAAGAAATACGCTTCGGAATAAACATAGAATTACAACCAAAATTCCTCGGTCGGACTCCAAACTACAATTCACCGACTGAGGTTTACAATTCACAAAATATTTATAAAATACCGAAAATGCCCTTATATAATGAAATACATTTTATAAATCCAAATTACGTAATTAACCCTAAAACATACTAAAAATCAATAAAAACCCATTTATTTAGAAAAATAGTATATTATATACAATTTGAAAATAATTTACGAAAAATAGTTTTAATTAGTTAAAAATACTAAAAATTTGCAGAAATCATTTTTATAGCTCAAATAATTATTAAAACCAATTTAATTATATTTTTAGCCAATTTAGTGTAAAATTACCAAAATACCCCTATATATATTCATTATAAATGTTCAAAAATTCACCAAAAATTATATAATTACTCAAAAATTAATTTCTTAACATATAATTCAATAATATCAATAAATATACTCAATTTACCAATTTATTTCAATTAAACACATAATTAACCCTATTTTTCAAAATTACATAAACTTAATAAATTCCAAATAAATACATAAAAATTTACAAAAATTACAAATAAATTTCTATAATTCATTTCAACTCCTATAATCACCATAAAACATAATTTCATAATTTAATTAATTAATTTTCGAAAATTAGAAAATAATAATAAAATAATCAAAAATTCACAAAAATTAAAATAAATTCCAAAAATTATAAAAGAAAATACAGCATGTAGATTAAGATTTCAGAAACAAAGTTTGTGAAGGAAGTTTTCATGAATCAATCAAATTGAAGCTAAAAAAAATTTGAAACCCAAAATGGCTGATTTGATGAAATTGAAACCTAAGCAATTCTAGACCAAATCAAGTGAAACAAGCTTAGAATCACACTCACCAGAGCTCAAGGAGAAGATAGAGACTGACAACATCAAATTTGGTGGCCGGAAAGTGCTTGGTCGAAGCTAAGCCGATTTTTGGCTCCTTGATGAAAATCCGGCCAAAACTCTCCAGAAAAGAGTGTTTCAGGTGGTGGAAATGGCTGGAGGTGGAGGAGGAAGGCTGAGGGGCATAGTGACAGCAAGAAAACCAGCTTGAAAGTGGCTGGAAATGGCATTAGGAAGAAGAAGATGCATGAGGGGCAAAATCGTAAATAAGGCAACTTTTGTTTTTTTGATTAAAATTTGTGTATATATGTATATATATATATGTCCACACTATATTATAGTAATATATATATTCCCACACATAAATAATACTCACCACACAAATATTTTAATATATTTAATAATTTATACACTTAAAATTAATTAATTAATACAAAAATTAAATAATAAAATTAAGGAAATTAATTAAGCTCTAATTAATTTAAATAAGTACACATATATACAATTTATTTTAGCACTTTAAAATTATATATGAGTTCAGGCAAATTCATAAAACTAGTCAAAATAAATAGTATTAAATTATTTACGTGTCAATTTCCCCGAAAATACAATTTCCGGGAAAATTTTACGTAAAGTACTTAAAATAATATAAAATAATTAAAATTAGCTTTAAACAAACAACAAACTTATAAAATATCATAAATATATATACAAAAATTATTAACACTGCATATCCCGATGCAATATAAAAATATTTAAAAACTCGGGATATTACACTTCTAGAATAGGATCTCAGCTCTGAGCTGCTTTAATCCTATCCCTCAGTATATATCACACCTTAAATTGAGCTAGCAGTCCACCTGATCTACTAATCTTCATCATTAGACCTTGATCCACCAACAGATGCAATTCCTGGATCAACGGTCTCCTCTCAACACTGATATGAGCAAGACTATCTGAGGACTTCCTACTCAAGGCATCTGCTACTACATTAGCCTTGCCCGGATGATATAAGATCTCACAGTCATAATCTTTTAACAATTCCACCCATCTCCTCTGCCTTAGATTCAGATCTCACTACTGGAAAATGTACTTAAGGCTCTTGTGATTAGTAAATATTTCATAAGTCACCCTGTACAAATAATGTCTCCAAATCTTCAGAGCAAAGATCACTGCAGCCATCTCTAGGTCATGTGTAGGATAGTTCTGCTCATGCTTCTTCAACTGCCTCGAAGCATAGGCCATCACCCTTCCATTTTGCATCAACACACAACCAAGGCCAACTTTAGAGGCATCACAATAAATTGTGAACTTGTCCATACTATTAGGTAAAGCTAGCACTGGGGCTGTGGTCAATTTCTCCTTCAACAACTGAAAATTATTCTCACAAGCTTCTGACCACTCAAATCTAACATTCTTCTGAGTTAAGCGAGTCATAGGGGCTGCAATTCTGGAAAAATCCTGCACAAATCACCTATAATACCCGGCTAAACCTAGAAAACTCTGAATCTCAGTAACAGAAGTCGGTCTAGGCCATTTAGACACTGCTTCAATCTTTTGTGGATCAACCTGGATACCTTCTTTAGACACCACGTGTCCAAGAAAAGAAACACTCTCCATCCAAAAATCACACTTTGAGAACTTAGCATAAAGCTGATGATCTCTCAGTGTCTGCAGTACAATCCTCAAGTGATATACATGCTCCTCCATACTCCTTGAATATACTAGTATATCATCAATGAAGACTACCACAAACTGATCCATATATGGTCTGAATACCCTGTTCATCAGGTCCATAAAAGTTGCTGGTGCATTAGTCAAACCAAAAGACATCACCAGAAACTCATAATGGCCATATCGAGTGCATAATGCCGTTTTAGGAATATCAGCTTCACTAATCCGCAACTGATGATAACCTGACCTCATATCAATCTTGGAAAAGAACTGTGCACCCTGTAACTGATCAAACAAGTCATCTATCCTCGGGAGAGGATACTCGTTCTTCACTGTCACCTTGTTCAGCTCTCTGTAGTCAATGCATAGTCTCAGGGTACCATCCTTCTTCTTCACAAACAGGACTGGTGCACCCCAAGGAGAAACTCTGGGTCTGATAAAACCCTTATCCAACAACTCTTGCAACTGCTCCTTCAACTCTTTCAACTCTGCAGGAGCCATTCTGTAGGGTGGCATAGATATAGGAGTAGGACTTGGAACCACATCTATACAGAACTCAATCTCTCTATGAGGTGGTAAACCTGGAAACTCCTCAGGAAAAACATCAGGAAACTCACAGGCAACAGGAACATCTGTGAGTGACAACTTCTCCACTGAAGTATCCCTGACCAATGCCAAATATCCCTAACATCCTTTCCTCAGTAATTTCCTAGCCGTAATAGCAGAAATAAGATTCTGAGGTACTGAACTCCTATCACCCATAAACTTAAAATCTTCTTCATTAGGAATTCTGAAAGTCACCTCTTTATTCTAACAATCTACCACGACATAGTGCTAAGATAACCAGTCCATTCCTAGAATAACATCAAACTCCATCACATCCAATAAGATCAAATCAGCGGGTAATTCTCTATCTCCCACGAGAACTGGACAACCAGAAAGAACAATATCAGTGTCCAATGAATCGCTCAGAGGAGTGGCAACAGATAAAGGAAAAGCCATCCTCGAAGCTAGCCAATAAGACTTGGAAGCAAAAACAGGAGAAACAAATGAATACATGGCACCCAGATCAAACAGAACCCATACATCCAGTTAACAAACAGAAATAATACCTGCCATGACTGCATTGGATGCCTGAGCATCCTGTTGAGTAAGATGAAAGACTCTGACCTGTCCTCGACCTCCCTGCTGACTGGTAGAAGCCTGGCCAACACCTCTGGCACCTCCTCTAGTACCTCTACCATGACCCTGCTGTGGAACAAGCTAAGTGGAACTCTGATGTTGAGCTGGAGGTAATTGAAATGGCATGGGTGTAGCACTAGCAATCGATTGCTATGGAAATCATGGAATCTGCAGCTGCTGATACCCGGAGTAAGGACACGATCTGGCATAATGTCCTGTCTGCCCACATCTGAAGCATGTCAGTGGTGTCAAGTAACACGGTCCCTGATGGACTCTACCGCAGGTCTGGCAAACACTGGCAGCTGATCCAAAACTGCGACCACTGCTGCTGCTCAAAGCACCTGACCTAAATTTGAATGGTCTATGCTGACCTCCATGGCCATGTCTGCTGCTCTGATGCACTCGCTGCTGCTGCCTCTGACTCTGCTGAGTCGGGCCTCTCTGCTGACTACTCGAACCAACATGAAAACTCGAATATGGAGTAGCCTACAGTCCACTCGACTGAACTCCCAACTGGTAATAATCAGGCATCGCTCCCTGCCTAACTAGCCTCAGCTCAATCACAGACTCCAAAGTAAGGCCTGCTGTAGGCATACCAACAAATGTTGAACCTAGTCCGGTGACATATGTAGTGACTGTGAAGTACTGGTCTCACATCAAATCCTCTACATATCTACCCAGCCGGAGAAACTCTCATATGTACTCCTTTACTGATCGATCACCATGAGAAATGCTGGTCAATCGGAGACGATAGCTCATACGGAGAGGCTCTGGACAGAATCTTCTCATAAACCGCTCTCGAAACTGAGCCCAGGTCATCGTCATCATATAGGGTTGAATCATCTGAATAAACCAGTCTAAGGCTGGTCCCTCGACAAACAACTCGACAATTATGATCTGCTGGTACTCAGTGTGAGCAGTCCAAGTCCGAGTCTCAATCACGTGTAGAAAATTTAACGGATCGGAAGTCCCATCAAATGCAATCCTGCCAACTCTGGCATAAAATAGAGCTACCTCAGGGTTAGACATACCCTGCTGATAGGCAGGCTGAACAGGAAGAACAACAGGAGGTATAAGAATATCAAATTCAGGCTCAACAGGCTCCTTGTCCTGTAACTCTCTCTGCCTACGATGACCTGCCGCTCCTCGAGGTCAACCCCTACCACGACCTCTATGTCTAACTGGCTGCTCAAGAGGTAAAACGTCATCCTAAAAAGACTCATCATCCTCGGCCTCAACGACCGGTGGAGCGACACACGCTTGCCTCCTCATTCTGAAAAGACAACAGAACGATTCAGACAAAATAGACAACGGAGGAAATAATACAGAAAACTAAAGCAAGGAATACTTATCAAGACATACTCGAACCTAATTCAATGCAGTAATTACCAAAAGAAAACACAACTTTAAAAACTAGGGCCACGACTCACATACTAAGCCCTGACACAGAACTCCGCTCTGATACCAACTTTGTCACGACCCAAAATAGGGGCCATGACTGGCGCTAGGAAACAGGAATTCTTTTGAATCTGAAGCCCGTAGCAAGCCTAAAATAAAATAAAACATGCAATAGTAATAATAATAACACAATTAAGTAAAATACTATACAACGGAATAAAATCATAAATATCAAAATAATAATCCACCAACGGGATTTAAATTAAATCCTCATCTCATATAAATAAATCCTTTAATACAAGTTTCAGTTCAAATATTTAAAGTACATAACTCATACAAATATAACACAATATCTTTTAATAATTTTATGACTACTGCAGTGTCTAGATCATAAACTAAAACTCAAGTGAGCAGTTTACATAAAGAAGCCGGGGCAGAAGAAATCCGGCGTACAGGCCTGCTACTGAGGTCTGAGGAAGATGACTCTCCTGAAAAAATAGTCAATGGAGGGGAGTCAGACCTCACTGAGTAAATTACTATAATATATATACATGCATACTAAATGCCATTACACACAGTCAAAAGTATATATAATATGTATGTATACAAGCAAATACACACAGATGCAATAAAAATCATTTTATATATTTTTATTGAAAATCACTGTTTATGAAGGATCAAATAGAACCCTAGAAAATCGCAACCTCAAACAGTGTTAGACAACACTCTAGCCATACAGGCTCACTTATTCCAATATATTCCCTTATTCCATTTGGACAGTAGACTGGCCCCGAGACAATAAGTCAACCTAGCTCCAGCAGTCTGACTGTTACTGTGATTGGCCCGAGACACTTGGTCAACTGAGCTCCAACAATCACACTCCCAATTCATATCACACATCAAATAATCATATCCAATCAATATCCACAAATGGTTAGTAATATAGCCTAAATGCTATAAGCGTACCGATATGTACTCAGTCCTAGTGCTGCCCACTAGGTAGCACGTTCTATTGATATCATTCATTTAATAAATAAAACATACATTCATAAAAGTAAATGATGCATGAATTGAATAAAATAGCAACATAAACCATATATATACTAGAAATATACCAAAAATAAACCAGGTATATTTCGAGTATATATACGTCAAAGAAATCCAGATAGATTATGAAATGAACTAGAAATATATTCAAAAACATTTTAAACCTAATTTATTAGCAAAACATGCATATAATTTAAAATATACCGAAAATAAACTAAAGATAAACCAAAATAAACTAAAAATAAACTTAAATACTAATTGAATTATTTATGCATAATTAATCAAAATAAAACATACATTTCTAAATCATGCACCCTAAAGCACATATATATAGAATAGTAACTCACAATTAGTGCGCTCCTTGAGATGGGTCCAATGGGCCTGGTCCACTAGGCCTCGGTCTCGATGCAACTAAACAAGCAAACAACCACAAAATATCATAATAATCTACAGAAGTTCTAAAGACTCGATCTAGATTACTAGACACAGAATTAAATCAAAATTCGACCGGACATCATGTTTTACGAGAATTCTATCAAAAATCCAGCAGAACCTCCCCTGTAAAATGGACATCTCTCTACTCAAAGACTAGAGCCGGCCCTGCAAAGAAACACACTTTGAAAAATAGACACCGAATCACAATCATAACCCCTCGGTCGGACTCCAAGCTACAGTTTACCGACCGAGGTCTACAATTCACAGAGTACTTACAAAATATCAAAAATACTCTTATATACTAAAAATACATTTTATAAGTAGAAATTACATAATTAACCCTAAAACACAGTAAAAACCGATAAAAACTCATTTTATTAGAAAAATCGTATATTATATATATAATTGAAAATAATTTACGAAAAATAGTTTTAATTAGTTAAAAATACTAAATAATTTGTAGAAATAATTTTTATACCTTAAATAACTATTAAAACCAATTTAATTACATTTTTAGCCAATTTAGGGTAAAATTACCAAAATACCCCTATATATATAAATATACTAAAATTAATTCAAAAATTCACCAAAAATAATATAATTGCACAAACTTAATTTTCTAAACATATTTTTCAATAATATCAATAAATAAACTCAATTAACTAATTAATTTCAATTAAAAACACAATTAACCCTATTTTTCAAAAATTACATAAACTAATTAAATTCAAAATAAATACATAAAAATTCACAAAAATTCCAAATAAATTTTTATAATTCATTTCAACACATATAATTACCATAAAACACAATTTCATAATTTAATTAATTAATTTTTGAAAATTAGAAAATAATAATAAAATATTCAAAAATACCCAAAAATCAAAATAATTTCCAAAAATTCTACAAAAAAAACTCTTTGATGTAGTTCTTAACATATCTGTCACCTCTAGAGATACTCGTCAGCCAGAGTATGTAGCTCATATGAAGTGGCTTTGGGTAGAATCTCCTTATAAATCGCTCTCTGAACTATGCCCAGGTCATTATAGCCATGTACAGCTAAATCATATGTATAAACCAATCTAGGGCTAGTCCCTCTATTGTCAACTCAACAACCATGATCTACTAGTACTTGATGTGAGCAGCCTGAGTCCTCATCTTAATCATATGAAGAAAATCCAATGGGTTTGATGTCCCATTGAAAGCTATCCGACCAACTTTGGCATAGAACAGTGCTGCCTCAGGGTCAGATATACCCTGCTAATAAATAGGCTGAATCAGCGGTGCAACTAGAGTATAGGAGCATCCTCAAACTTAAGCTCTATAGGTTCCTCATCCTGTAGCTCATGCTATCTACGACGACCTGCTGCTCCTCGAGGTCTACCTCTGCCTTAACCTCTGCGCCTCACTGGCGGCTCAAGAGGTAAAACCTCATCCTGAAAGGACTCATCATCCTTGGCCTTAACGATCGGCGGAGTGACATGCGCTCGCCTCCTCATTCTAAAAAGACAAACAGAAAGATTCAGACAAAACAGATAACTAACGATTACACGAAAAACTAAATCAATGAAAACTTATCGAAGACTTACTTGAACCTAGTTAAAATGCAATAGTTTCAAAGAAACACAACTCTAAAAATCTAGGGCCATAACTCTAATAACCTAGGCCCAGATACAAACTATGCTCTGATGCCAACTTTATCACGACCCATATCAGGAGTCATGACCGACGCTAAGGAATGAGAATTCTTTCGAATCCGGAACCCGTAGCAAGCCTTAAAAAAATACAATAAATAAACCAAATATACACCATAATTAAAATCTTAAACCAATATAAAAAAATAAATTATGATATATCATAAATAAAATATATTAAAATACAATATTTAGAGAAAGGCCTCTGAAATTACAACCAATAATCTATAAATACAAAATACGACCACTACTGCAGTTTTCTAAAGTACAATAAAATCAGATAAGTAATTTACATAAAAATAGCCGGGGTTGAAGAAGTCCGGCAGATGGGCCTATTACTGAGGTCTGAGAAAGAAGAATCTCTTGAAAAATCACAACTGAGGGGAGTCAGACCTACTGAGTGAATTGTTATATTATATATACATGCATCTCCTAATGTCATAAGCAATCAATCATCCACATATAATAAATAAATAAATAAATAAATATATATATATATATATATATATATATATATATATATATATATATATATATATATATATATATATATATATATATAAGCATTTCACACAAATGCTGAAATCACTTTATATAATAAATGTTGAAAAATGTTTGTTTTGTTGAAGGATAACCATAATAAATCGCAACCTTAATCAACAATAACTCTCTATCCATACAGGCTCACTTAATTCCAAATTAATTTACTTATTCCATATGGACAGTAGACTAGCCCCGGAACACTAAGTCAACTGAGCTCTAGCAGTCTGATTATCAGTGTGATTGGCCCTAAGACACTAGGTCAACCGAACTCCAGTAACCACATTATTCAATCACATCAAATCTTAAATCAATCACTCATATCAAATCATATTTTACCATAAGTGATTCTCACTCAACACTACATCTATCGCACCGGTACGTACTAGTGTTGCTTACTAGGTAGTACATTCTATCGATATCCTTCATTTAAATAAAACATTCATACAGGAAAATAAATAATGCATAATAACATTCATAATAATAAAATAAACCATATATATACAAAAAATATACCTAAAATAAACTAAGTATATTTCGAGTATATATATGTTAAATAAATTCAATATCAATCATAAAATATGCCAAATAAAACCAATAATAGACTAAAAAAATTTTAAGTATAAATAAAAAATATAACATGCATTTATTTTGAAATATATAAAAAAATATACTAAAAATATACCTAACATATACTAAACACTTAATAAAATGATTTATGAACAAATACATATTAAAAACATGTATATTCTAAAACATGCATCCTAAATGCGATGTATACATAAAATAATAACTTATAAGTTTGCACTTCTAAAGACTGGTTTGATGGGCCCGGTCCACTAGGCCTCGGTCTCAGTGCAACTAAACAATAAAATAATAACAAATAAGAATAAATCTAACTTATATTTCTAAAGAGACTCGATATAGGAATATGAAACTCAGATAAAAATCTAAAAACTCAAGATCGACGTAACATTATTGTCACGACCCAAACTAAGAGTCATGACCGACGCTAAGGAACGAGAATTCTTTCAAATCCGGAACTCATAGCGAGCCTTAGAAAATGAAATCATACAATAAATAATTAAAAAGTACGACAGAATTAAAAAATTTTGAATCAATATATAAAATCAATACTCCAAATCCTTTCATAAATGAATACATATTCGTACAGTTTCAAATACAATTTCTCAGAGTATTTAATATCAAAATAAAATACTACTCTTTCGATACAATAACACTACTACTGCAGTTTCTAGAATACAAATCAGAGTTCAAATTATACATTTGCATAAAATAGTCGGGACTGAAGAACACTGGCGAGGAACTCTACAACTAAGGTCTGACGATATGGGATCTCTTGAAAAAAAATAATTGAGGGGGGTCATACCTCACTGAGTGAATTATTATACTATATATACATGCGATCTAAAACATATCCACTCATGCATTCACATATATGTATATATATTCACGCATTCCACATATATGTCGATTCTGCTTATATAAATCTACTAAATGCAGAAAACGTTTAATTTAATTCATGAAGGATTCATAGAACCCTAATAATAGCAACCTCAATCAATCCCAACATCACTCTAGCCATACAGGCTCACTTGATTCCAAATAGAACACTTATTCCAATCTGGACAGCAGATTGGCCCTGAGACACTAAGTTGACCGAGCTCCAGTAGTCAGGCTGTCAGTGTGATTGGCCCCAAGACACTTGGTCAACCGAGCTCCAACAATCACTCTATCTATCACCTCACATCTCAATCAACCCAATAAACCATTCATTCCACTATGGACAGTAGACTAACCCCAAGACACTACATCGACCGAGCTCCAGCAATCTGACTGTCAGTGTGATTGGCCCCGCAATCACACTATCTAATATACCATTAATCCTAGTCAAATCAATAAAATCAATTATAATCACCAAAATTAATTCTCACGCAACCCTTATCTATCGCACCGGTATGTACACGGTCCTAGTGCCGCCCACTAGGAAACACGTTCTATTGATATCCTTCATTTACATAAATCATTCATTCTGAAAATAATTAATATAAAACAATATTCATAATAGTAAAATCAACCGTATATATATATATACCAAAAATATACCTAAAATATACCCGGTATATATATATATATATATATGTGCCAAATAAAGTATGAAATATACTAAAGGTAAATCATTAATATAGTTAAAATAATTAAGTGTGTATCAATAATACAATATGCATTTACTTAAAAATGTACCTAAATATACAAAGAATATATCCTAAGTACACAAATTACTTAATATAACAATTATGTATAATTATTCATTTAAATATGTGTTTATGTTTAACATATATTCACAAATATACTAAAAATAAACCTAATTATCTAGCATGCATATATCAAAAATAAACCCTAAATATACCACTAATGTTTTAGGTTTAAATTAATAATAAAACATGTATTTATTTGGAAATATATCTAAAATACACCAAAAATAAACTTAAAAACAATTTAAGTGTAGGTTCATAATATAACATGCAATTATTTAAGAATAAACCTAAAATATACTGAAATTATACCTAAAGTATTCCAATCAATTAATAAAATAATTATGTCTAAGTGTACATTTAAAACATGTATATATGACTAAAATGTACCAAACCTAAACCTAATTGTTTAATGTGCACATATCAGAATAACATGCATAATTATTTAATATGCATATATACCAAAAATATAACCCTAGATATACCTAAAATATTATCATTTAAAATCACTTTAAAAAAACATATAATGAAAATGAAAAACCCTAAGTGATGCATTATATATGCAATACATATATATACAGTATAATAACTCATATATTAGCGCTCCACGAGACAAACTTGGCGGGCTTGATCCGTTAGGCCTCGGTCTCGGCGTAGCTAGAAAAATAAAATAATAATAACCGTCAGAATAAACTTCTAACTCTATACTTTTAAGATTACTACAAACATAATAAATCAAGAATTCAGAATTAGACTCGGACCGGTTGTCACATTTTACGAGAAATCTATCAAAATTTTGACAGAGTCTCCTCTGTAAAATGGACATCTCCTTACAAAAGTAAGGCCGATTCTGCACAGAAAACACACTTTGAAAATATACAACCACAACCCCTCGGTCGGACTTCCAAACTACAATTCCACCGACTGAGGTTCACAATTTATGAGATATATATACAAAATACATTAAAATTCCAAAAATACCGAAAATTCCCTTGAGTAATCAAAATATAGAAATTTAAATATTTAAAATGCTAAAAATAATTAATTGCCGATAATTACAATAAAACCCCAATTTTAATAAAATATTATTAAAAATCGATAATTCTTTATAAATTCATAAATATTGACCAAAATACATTTTAAAACTCCAAATTACACAATTAACCCTAAAACATATTAAAAACCGATAAAAACTCATTTATTTAGAAAAATAGTATATTATATATAATTTGAAAATAATTTATGAAAAATAGTTTTAATTAGTTAAAAATACTAAATAATTTGTAGAAATCATTTTTATACCTCAAATAACTGGTAAAACCAATTTAATTATATTTTTAGCCAATTTAGTGTCAAATTACTAAAATACCCCTACTATATATAAATTCACTATAATTACTCAAAAAATTCATTAAAAATAGTATAATTACTCAAAAATTAATTTCTCAACATATAATTCAATAATATCCATAAACATACTCAATTAACCAATTAATTTCAATAAAACACATAATTAACCTAATTTCCAAAAATCATATAAACTAAATAAATTCAAAATAATTATATAAAAGTCACAAAAATTACAAAGAAATTTCTAAAATGAATTTCAACACCTATAAACACCATAAAAAACAATTTCATAATTTATTTAATTAAATTTCGAAAATTAGAAAATATTAATAAAATAATAAAAAAATTCACAAAAATAAAAATAATTCCCAAAAATTCCAAAAAAATTCACAGAGGTAGATTAAGCTACAGGGATGAATGTTTGTGAAGGAAGTTTGCATGAATCATTAACATCAAAGTTAAAAAAATCAAAAACCCTAAATGGCCAAAAATGTAAAATCGAAACCTAGGGAAATCTAGACCATTTCAAGTGAAACAAAGCTTGGAAATGGACTCATCGGAGCTCAAGGAAGAGATAGAGACCAGTGGCACTCCAAATGGTGGCCGGAATCGAGCTGATTGGCGTTAAGGTCAACTTTCGGCTTCTTGAAGAAAATCCGGCCAAACAACGCCGAAAAAGGAAGCTAGGGGCGGCGAGAAGGGCTGGAGGTGGAGGAGGAAGGCTGAGAGGCACACCGATGAGGAGAAAACGACATGACAGTGGCCGGAGATGGTGAGGGACGATCGGGAATGGGGAAGATGAAGTCAATGGCAATATTGTAAATATGGCTAACTTTTTTATTTGGTAAATATAATATGTATATGTATGTATATATATCTATATTTTATATTATTTTAATATATAAATATTGTACCCAATTTAATATACACCACACACTTAAATAATAATATATATATATATATACATATACATATATATACACATTTAATTATTATTAAAACTATATAATATAATACAATTTAATTAAAATAAACCCTAATTTTATTTAAATGCGCATATGTGCATGTATATGTACATATTTTTATTCGACACTTAAAAATCATGCATGAACTCATGTAAATTCACAAAATCATCTAAAATAATTAATATTTATTTATTTACGTTTTAATTTCCCCGAAAATAAAACTCTCGGGAAAATTTTACATAAAAGACTTAAAATAATTAAAAATGACTTTAATAAATAACAAACTAGTTAAATAATCTAAAATATATATATAATTATTAACATTGCATATCCCGATGCAGTTTAAAATTATTTAAAAACTTGGGATATTACAGTTATGTTTTACGAGAATTCTACCAAAAATTCGGCAGATCTTCCTCTGTAAAATGGGTATCTCTCTACTAAAAAGTAGAACTGATCCTACAAGAAAACGCACTTCTAATTACATGATACACAACACCTTCGGTTGGGACCCCGAACTACACAATTTCCCAATCGAAGTCCACAATTTCACCAAAAATCAAATAATACAAAAAATATATTAAAAATCAATAGATTCCACAAATATCCTCAAAATATCAAACTATAGCATATTTAAACATTAAAACACTCAATATAATTATTTTCACAATAATTAAATAAAAATTCCAAAATAACAATATAATATTATTAAAAATCAAATTTTTCAATAATTCAATATAAAATAGTAAAACTCACTTTTATATATTCAAATAACATAAATAGCCTAAATATATATTAAAAGTAATTAAAAACCCATTTAATTACCAATTTAGTAAATAATAATATATTATTTGAAAATAATTTTTGAAAATTAGGATTAATTAGTTTAAAAATGGTAAATAATTTATAAAAATCATTTTATTACCTTAAATAATTATAAAACCAATTCAAACATAATATTTAACTATAATTTTAACAAAATTACACAATTACCCTAATAAGTCAAAATACACATAATACTAAATAATTTCCTCAAAAATTATATAAAATCATTAAAATTATTTTATCAACATACATTATTCTAATATTATCTAAAACATATAATTAAACATTATTTTCAACAAAAATACAAATTTAACTTAATATTCCAATATTTACATAATATAAAATATTATTAAAAATCACATAATATTCTCAAAAATTATTTTTCCCAACACTAAAATTAATATCAATATATAATAACACTAAATCAACCAAATTCATAATTTAAATAATTAATTTACGAAAATTCAATAAATAATAAAAAATTCACCAAAATTCAAATAAATTCCAAAAATAAAAAAAATTATTTTCATGAAGATCAAGCTACCAAGATCAACATTAGTTAAGGGAGTTTACTTAAATCAACCTAAAAAAAATAAAAACCATAATAGCTAAAAAAAAATTCAACTAAAACTCACAAATGGCTAGGCTAGAGCTTGAATGGAGCTTAGATTCAACTTGGTCGGAACTTAGGGAGTCAAACGAGACTGGCGGCTCTTGAAATGGTGGCAGAAAGAGGAAGAAACGACAAGAATCACCTACTATCGTTGTTGCTGTTTCTGCTGCTATCAGCGATCGGAGAGCGAAGAACAGATGATGGCGATGGCAGAGGAAGGAAGGTTGACAACTGTCCAACATCAAAGTGGAGGGAGGCACACCGATGGTAGGGGTATGGGTTGAGCAGTGGGAGGGGATGGAGCTTCTGCGTTTTTTTTCTTTTCGTTTATATATATATATATATATATATATATATATAGACACACACATCACACACAATAATATACACAAACATTAAACTAATAATAACACATAAAATAACACTTAAAAATAACAATAATATAAACCATATTTATTAAATAATTTAATAATACCAATAATGTATATTAATAAAAATAATAATAATAAAATAATAATGCACTAAAATTAATATTATTAAAATAACACTATCCAAAAAATATCAATCAATAATGTAAATTAAATGTTTAAAATAATAAGTTTCTAAAAATAAATATTTACGTAAAAAATATATTTAATCATAAAATAATAATTATTAATCACAAATAATAAAATAAATTAATATAACTTTTAAATTTTATTAACATTGCATATCTCAATATATATTTAAATAATTTAAAAATAAGGGTTATTACAAAATCTTTATATCATACATAATAAAAATATTTCATACAATATTTTGATGCAAAGTCTAAAACCAAAACAACACAACACTTCTAATACAATAACACTACTACTCCAGTTTTCTAGAATACAACAAGTGTTCAGATATAAAATTTACAAAATCTAGCCGGGCTAAAGAAGACCGGTGTATAACACTACTGGGGAGGTCTGAAGAAAAAGAAGATTCTATGAAATAAAAATATTGAGGAGAGTCAGACCTCACTCAGTGAATTATTATAATATATATACATGCAACCTAAAGTCATATACAGTCAAGCATCAATATAAATATATATATATATACAGACATTTCACATATATGCTAAAAATCTACTTTTCTATAATAATAAATGCAAAAAAAAGTTTATTTAAGTGAATGATCAAATAGAACCCTAAAAATATTATACAACCTCAATCAATACTTCTCACTAGCCAACAGGCTTACTTAATTCCAAAATAATTCTCTTTTCCATTTTTGGACAGTAGACTGACTCTAAGACACTAAGTCAACCGAGGTCCCGCAGTCTCACTGTCAGTGTGATTGGCCCCAAGACACTAGGTCAATTGAGCTCCCACAATCACACTACTCACTTACTATCATTCTCAATAATCAATCAATTAGATCTCTTATCAAATAAACCTCATGATGTCAAATCCCAAGTCTAACGCACTGGTATGTATATAGTCCTAGTGCAGCCCACTAGGTAGCACGTTCTACTGATATCTTTCAAATAAATCGTATAATTGTTGGAAAATAATAAATGCACAATTAAAACATAATGGCATCCATTTTATAAAGAAATATACCAATTATATCCCAAATATATACCAAGCATATACTAAAAATATTCCAAATATATATGCCCCATATATATCAAAATATACCATAAGTATACCCAAAATATACCAAACATATACGTCGCATATATATCAAAATATACCAAAAATATATTAAAAGTATAACAAAAATATACTAAATCATTTAATAAGATAATTCATGTTTAAACACATTATGGAAACATGGATGCTCATAATTATGTACTCTACATGCAATGCATATATAAAATAATAACTCACAGTTGTGTGCTCCTTTAGACAGACTCGATGGGTCTGGTCCTATAGGCCTTGGTCTCAGCGCAACTATAGAAAATAAATAATAATAATAATAATAATATTATAATCGAATTCCTAATTTTACACTTCTAGGAATTCTAAAGGACGACTCGATCTAAGACACGACTTGATCTAAATTCAAAAACTCAATATCAACCCGACGTCACATTTTACGAGAATTCAATCGAAAATTCGACAGAGTCTCCTCTGTAAAACGGACATCTCTCTACTGAAAGTAGAGCCGATCCTACAAACAAACACACTTCTAAAACCACAAATGCACAACACCTCGAGTTGAGACCCGAACTATACAATTTCCCAATTGAGGGTCACAATTCACAATAAAATCAATATTTAATAACATAACAACAAAAATCATTAAAATTCATAAACATCAATAATAAACCACAATATAATATATTTATATAACAAAAATATTAAAGCCAATTTTTTTCAAATTAGTTAATAAGATCTCAAATAAATTATATAGTATTACTAGAAAATTCATTTTTCAATTATCCAAAATAAAATAGTAAAATTCACAACTAATTAATTAAATAGTTTAAATATATAATAAAAAAATAGTTAAAAATTCATTTAATCACCAAAAATAATAAATACATTTATTCAAGTACATTTTTTAAAATTATTATTAATTAGTTAAAAATAGTAAATAATTCATAAAAATTATTTTAATACTATTTATTATTCCAAAATTATTCAAAACATTCTAATTAACCATAATTTCAATTAAAACACCAAATTCACTAATTTATATTAATTTTTCCAAAATTAAATTTTTACATAAACTTTCAAAAATTCGTAGTAAATAATCGAATCAAAATTTTCATAAACTTCCTTCACAAACTATACTCCAAATATCATAAAAAATTTATTAAAAAAAATTTTCGATGAGGGTCATCGGAACAATGACTCGTTGGAAAATTCAAACCTCAAAAATCAAAATAATGCAAAAAAATTCAACAAAAATATATTTGGAAAGCTTAAGCTACAACAACATTTCTAAAGACACTAAGCCTAAATCATAAAAAATAAAGCTCAAAATAATTAAAAACTAAAAGTTGACCTAAACAAAAATTCAATAAAACTTACAAATGGGATGATCTAAGCTTAAACCGAGTTTAGAATTAGCTTGCCCAGACCATGAGGATTCAAAAGAGTTTGGGAACGCAAGCTTTTGTTATCGGAAACACCACCGGCGATGAGCGAGACCACCGCTGATGCTGGTACTATTTCTACTGGTTTCGACGTCGGGAAGACATGCTGAAGGTGGCAGAAAGGAGAAGAGAAGGAGGGGAGGTGATGGTGGTGGGTGGTGGCAGCAAGTGGTGGCACATGGCGGGGCTGGGGTGGTCTGCAGAAACTAGAAAGACAGGGGAAGAAGAAAGAAGAAAACAAGAGAAGGGAACAAAAAAGGGAACCCGAAAAAAATTTTAATCCTGCCCCTTATATATATATCTATATATATTGTAAAATCCCGAGTTTTTAAATATTTTTATACTGCATCGGGATATACAGTGTTAATAATTTTGTATGTATTTATGATATTTTAATGAGTTTGTTTATTTTTTTAAAGCTAATTTTAATTGTTTTACATTATTTTAAGTACTTTACGTAAAATTTTTCCAGGAATTATATTTTCAGGGAAATTAATACGTAAATAATTTAATACTAATTATTTTGGCTAGTTTTACAAATTTGTATGAACTCATATATAATTTTTAAGAGCTAAATAAAATGTATATATGTGTATTTATTTAAATTAATTAGAGTTTAATTAATTACCTTGATTTTTTATTATTTAGTTTTAATATTAATTAATTAATTTTAAGTGTATAAATTATTATATATATTAAATTATTTATGTGTGGGAATATATATATAATATTATAATATAGTGTGGATATATATATATACATTATTATATAACAAAAATATAAAATTTACCTTATTTACGGATTTGCCCCTCTCTTCCTCCTCTTCTTCCCGATCGGTTTCCTTCTTCCTCACTGCTGCAATTTTCGTTCTCTCACCGGTGGAGTGCCTCCCAGCCATCTTCCTCCTTCCCAAGCTCCCTTCGCCGCCCTTTCCTCCCATTTTCGGCGTGTTTTGACCGGATTTTTCAAGAATAGCCGAAACTTGAAGTCAACTCCGATCGACGTGATTCCAGCCACCAAACTCAATGCCACCGATCTCTATCTTCTCCTTGAGCTCTAGTGAGTGTGATTCCAAGCTTTGTTTCACTTAAAATAGTCTAGATATTCCTAGGTTTCAATTTCTCAATTTCGGCCATTTAGGGTTTTCAAAGTTTTTTAGCTTCAATTTGATTGATTCATGAAAAATTCCTTCAAAAACTTTGATCCTGGAAGCTCAATCTACATTCTATAATTTTTTTAGAATTTTTGGAATTTATTTTGAATTTCGGGTATTTTTATTATTTTATTAATATTTTCTAATTTTTGAAAATTAATTAATTAAATTATGAAATTGTGTTTTATGGTAATTATAGGTGTTGAAATGAATTATATAAATTTATTTGTAATTTTTGTGAATTTTTATATATTTATTTGGAATTTATCAAATTTATGTAATTTTGAAAAATAGGGTTAATTATGTGTTTAATTGAAATAAATTGGTTAATTAAGTATATTTATTGATATTATTGAAATATATGTTGAGAAAATTAATTTTGTGCAATTATATTATTTTTGGTGAATTTTTGAGTAATTTTAGTATATATATATATAGGGATATTTTGGTAATTTTACACTAAATTGGCTAAAAATATAATTAAATCGGTTTTAATAGTTATTTAGGGTATAAAAATGATTTCTACAAATTATTTAGTATTTTTAACTAATTAAAACTATTTTTCGTAAATTATTTTCAAATTATATGTATATTATACGATTTTTCTAAATAAACAAGTTTTTATTGATTTTTAATGTGTTTTAGGGTTAATTACGTAATTTGAATTTACAAAATGTATTTTTATTATATAAGGGCATTTTCGGTATTTCTGTAATATTCTGTGAATTGTGGACCTCGGTCGGTGAATTGTAGTTTGGAGTCCGACTTAGGGGTTTTGGTTGTGAATTCTGTGTCTATTTTCGAAGCGTGTTTCTTTGTAGGGCTGGCTCTACTCTTTGAGTAGAGAGATTTCTATTTTACAGGGGAGGTTCTGCCGGATTTTTGGTAGAATTCTCGTAAAACATGATGTCCAGTCGAATTTCCATTCTAATTTTGTGTCTAGTATTCTAGATTGAGTTTATAAGACTTTTTGTTAGGTTAATTTTGATTTTCTGTTGTCATTTGTTTGTTTAGTTGCACCGAGACCAAGGCCTAGTGGACCAGGCCCATCAGACCCGTCTCGTGGAGCGCAGTAAACAGTGAGTTGTTAATTTATATATATATGTATTTTAGGGTGCATGTTTTAGAAACTTATGGTTTATTTTGATAAATATGCATAAATGATTTAATTAGTATTTAAGTTTATTTTTGGTTTATTTTCGATATATTTTAAACTATATGCATGTTTTATTAATGATTTATGCTTAAAATGTTTTTGAATATATTTTTAGTTTATTTTGTAATTTAATTGGGTTTATTTGACGTATATATACTCGGAATATACCTGGTCTATTTTTGATATATTTCTAGTATATATATGGTTTATGTTGAGATTTTATTCAATTACATGCATCATTTATTTTTATTAATGTATATTTTATATTTAAAATGAAGGATATCAATAGAACGTGCTACCTAGTGGGTAGCACTAGGACCGAGTATGTACCGGTATGCCGATAACATTTAGGCTATATTACTAACCTATTTATGGATTATGATTGGATTTGATTTGATGTGTGATATGATTTGGGAGTGTGATTGCTGGAGCTCGGTCGACCAAGTGTCTCGGGGCCAATCACACTAACAGTCAGACTGTTGGAGCTCGGTTGACTTAGTGTCTCGGGGCCAGTCTACTGTCTAAATGGAACAAGTGAATATATTTAGAATAAGTGAGCCTGTATGGCTAAAGTATTGTCTAATACTATTTGAGGTTGCGATTTTCTAGGGTTCTATTTGATCCTTCATAAACAGTGATTTTCAGTAAAATATATATATATATATATATAAAATGATTTTGCTGCATCTGTGTGTAATTGCCTGTATATATATTTATTTATATACACTATTGACTATGTGTATTGCCACTTAGTTATACATGTATATATATTATAACAATTCACTCAGTGAGGTCTGACTCCCCTCTGTTGACTATTTTTCCGGAGAGTCATCGTCTTCAGACCTCAGTAGAAGACCCATACCCCGGATTTCTTCCGCCCTGGCTTCATTATGTAAACTGCTTATCTGAGTTTTATTTTATGATCTAGATACTGCAATAGTTGTAAAATTGTTAAAGAAGTTTTGTATTATATTGTGTGAGTTATATATTTTAAGGATTTGAATTGGATTGTATTAAAAGTTTATTTATATGTATTGTGAGTTGTTGATTTAAATTTCGTGGTGGATTATTATTTAATTATTTATGAATTTATTTCCGTTGCATAATACTTTACTTATGTTATTATTATTACTGCATGTTTTATTTTATTTTAAGGCTTGCTACGGGTTCCAGATTCGAAAGAATTCTCATTCCCTAGCGCCGGTCATAGCCCCTATTTTGGGTCATGACAAAGTTAGTATCAGAGTGGAGTTTTGTGTCAGGGCTTTAGTTGTGTGAGTTGTGGCCCTAGTTTCAGTGTTCTGTTTTCTTTTGGAAACTACTGCAGTGAATTAGATTCGAGTATGTCTTGATAAGTATTCCTTGCTTTAGTTTTCTGTATTATTCCTCCATTGTTTGTTTTGTCTGAATCATTCTGTTTGTCTTTTCAGAATGAGGAGGCGAGTGCGTGTCGCTCCACCGGTCGTTAAGGCCGATGATGATGAGTCTTTTCAGGATGAGGTTTTACCTCCTAAGCCGCCAGTTAGATGCAGAGGTGGTGGCAGAGGTAGACCTCAAAGAGCGGCAGGTCACCATAGGCAGAGAGAGATACAGGACAAGGAGCCTGTAAAGCCTGAGTTTGAGGATCATGTACCTCTAGTTGTCCAGCCTGTTTAGCCTGCCTATCAGCAGGGTATGTCTGACCCTAAGGTAGCTCTGTTCTATGCCAGAGTTGGCAGGATTGCCTTCGATGGGACTTCTGATTTGTTAGATTTTCTGCACGTGATAGAGACTAGGACTCGGACTGCTCACACCGAGTACCAGTGGATTATGATCGTTGAGCTTTCTGTCGAGGGACCAGCCCTGGACTGGTTCATTCAGATGATCCAGCCCTATATGATGACGATGACCTGGGCTTAGTTTCGAGAGCAGTTTATAAGGAGATTTTATCTAGAGCCTCTCCGCATGAGTTATCATCTTTGATTGACTAGCATTTCTTACGGTGATCGATCTGTAGAGGAGTACACCCGAGAGTTCCTCCGGCTAGGTAGATATGCAGAGGATTTGATGCGAGATAAGTATTTCACAGTTACTACCTATGTCACCGGATTGGGTTCAACATTTGCTAGTATGCCTACAACGAGCCTTACTCTGGAGTCTGTGATTGAGTTGGCCAAGGAGATTGAGCTGAGGCTAGTTAGGTAGGGAGCGATACCTGATTATTACCAGCTGGGTGTGCAATCAGGCGAATTACAAACTACTTCGTACTCTAGTTTTCATGTTGGTTCGAGTAGTCAACAGAGAGGTCTGACTCAGCAGAGTCAAAGATAGCAGCAGTGAGTGCATCGGAGCAGTAGATATGGTCGTGGAAGTCAGCGTAGAGCATTCAGATTCGGGTCAAGTGCTTCGAGTAGCAACAGTAGTCGTAGTTTTGGATCAACTGCCAATGTTTGCTAGACCTGCGGTAGAGTCCATCAGGGACCGTGTTACCTGACACCGCTAACATGCTTCAGATGCGGGCAGACAGGACATTATGCCAGATATGTCCTTATTCCGGGTATCAGCAGCCGTAGATTCCATGATTTCCACAGCAGTCGATTGCCAATGTTGTACCCATACCATTTCAGTTGCCTCCAGCCCAGCATTAGAGTTCCACTCAGCTTATTCCATAGTAGGGTCATGGTAGAGGTACTAGAGGAGGTGCCAGAGGTATTGGCCAAGCTTCTACCAGCCAGCAGGGAGGTTGAGGACAGGCCAAAGTTTTCCATCTCACTCAACAGGATGCTCAGGCATCCAATGCAGTCGTGGCAGGTATTGTTTCTGTCTGTTACTTAGATGCATGGGTTTTGTTTGATCCGAGTGCCACGCATTTGTTTGTTTCTCCCATTTTTGCTTTCAAGTCTTGTTAGCAAGCTTCTAGGATGGCTTTTCCTTTGTCTGTTGCCACTCCTCTGAGCAATTCTTTGGACACCAATATTGTTCTTTTTGGTTGTCTAGTTCTCGTAGGAGATAGAGAATTACCCGCTGATTTAATTCTGTTGGATGTGATAGGAGTTCAGTACCTTAGAATCTTATTTCTGCTATTACGGCTAGGAAGTCATTGAGGAAAGGATGTCAGGGATATTTGGCATTAGTCAGGGATACTTTAATGGAGAAGTTATCACTCACAGATGTTTTTGTTGCCTGTGAGTTTCCTGATGTTTTTCCTGAGGAGTTGTTAGGTTTACCACCTCACAGAGAGATTGAGTTCTGTATAGATGTGGTTCTAGGTACTACTCCTATATCTATATCACCTTATAGAATGGCTCCTGCAAAGTTGAAAGAGTTGAAGGAGTAGTTGCAAGAGTTATTGGATAAGGGTTTCATTAAACCTAGTGTTTCTCCTTGGGGTACACCAGTCCTATTTGTGAAGAAGAAGGATGATACCCTGAGACTGTGCATTAACTACAGAGAGCTGAATAAGGTGATAGTAAAGAACAAGTATCCTCTTCCGAGGATAAATGACTTATTTGATCAGCTACAGGGTGCACAGTTCTTTTCCAAGATTGATTTAAGGTCAGGTTATCATCAGCTACGGATTAGTGAAGTCGATGTTCCTAAAATGGCATTCCGCACTCGATATGGCCACTATGAGTTTCTAGTTGTAATATCCCGTAATTTTAAAAATATTTTTACACTGTACCGGGATATGCAGTGTCAGTAATTTTTGTATTTTATATGATATTTTTATGAGTTAATATGTATTTTAAACCTATTTTAATTACTGTCTATTATTTTCAGTATTTTACGTAAAATTTTCCCGGGACTTTCATTTTCGGGAAAATTTCCACGTAAACAATGTATTATTAATTATTTTAAATGTATTTACGGGTTTGCATGAACTCATACATATTTTTAAATTATTAAATAAAGCTTGTGTGTGTATATTTATTTAATTAGGGTTTATTATTACCCTAATATTTTATTATTTATTTATTATTATTTGATTATTTTATTTATTATTAAATTATTAAAATTTATTTTTTTTCTTTTTTCTTTTTTTTTTCTTTTTCTTTTCCTTTTTCTTTCTTTTTCTTTTCTTTTCTCTTTCCTTTTCTTTCTTTTTCTTTTTCTTCTTCTTCTTCTTCTTTCTTCCCGTGCGTGACCGCCGGACCACCCATCTTCCCACCGTGGTTTCTCCCTCCTCCGGCCACCGTTTTCGACACCGCCGGTCTCTATCTTCTCCTTGAGCTCCGGTGAGTGTTATTCTAGCTTTTGTTTGAGCTAAAACGGTCTAGAATTGCTTAGGTTTTGAGTTGAATATTTCGGCCACTTTTGGTTTTCGATTTTTTTGAGCTTCAATTTGGATGATTCATGGAAACTTCCTTCACAAATGTTGTTCCTGGTAGTTTAATCTTCATGTATGAATTTTTGTAGAATTTTTGGAGATTGTTTGGATTTTTGGGTATTTTTGAATATTTTAATATTATTTTCGAATTTTCGGAAATTAATTATTTAAATTATGAAATTGGAGTTTATGGTTGAATTAGGTGTTGAAATGAATTATAGGAATTTATTTGGAATTTTTATGAATTTCTAAGTATTTATTTTTAATTATTGAAGTTTAGGTGATTTTGGAAAATTAAGTTAATTGTGTTTTAAATTGAATTTAATTGGTTAATTGAGTTTAATTATTGATATTATTGATATATATGTTGAGAAAATTAATTTTGGATAATTGTATGATTTTTGGTGAATTTTTGAAGTAATTTAGGTATATATATATATATAGGGGTATTTTGGTAATTTTACCCTAAATTGTCTAAAAATGTAATTTAATTGGTTTTAATATTTATTTAAGGTATAAAAATGATTTCTACAAAATATTTGGTATTTTTAACTAATTAAAACTATTTTTCGTGAATTATTTTCAATTATATATATAATATACGGTTTTTCTAATAAAATGAGTTTTAATCGATTTTTACAGTGTTTCAAGATTTATTATGTAATTTCTACGTATGAAATGTATTTTTATGATTTAAGGATATTTTTGGTATATTTGAATATATATTCTGTGTTTGTGGACCCCGGTCGACAGATTGTAGTCTGGAGTCCGACCGAGGGGTTGTGATTGTTTATGGTGTTATTTTCGAAGTGTATTTTCTTTGCAGGGTCGGCTCTACTCTTTTGAGTAGAGAGATGTCTGTTTTACAGGGGAGGTTCTGCCGGATTTCCGGTAGAATTCTCGTAAAACGTGATATCCAGTCGAACCCTAATTTTCGATTCTGTATTTAATACTCTAGATTGAATTCTAGGATTTCTGTTAGGGTTATTCTGATGTCGAGTAATTATTTCTTGTTTAGTTGCGCCGAGACCGAGGGTTAGTGGACCAGGCCCGTCGGACCTATCTCGTGGAGCGCATTAGGTGAGTTACTATATTATATATATATGCTTAGGATGCATGATTTAGAAAATGCATGTTTTATTTTGACTAATTATGCATAAATAACATGATTTATATTCAAGTATATTTTTGGTATATTTTTGGTATATAATAAATTATATACATGTTTTATTAATAAAATATATTTAAAATGTTTTTAAATATATTTTTAGTTTAATTCATGATTTGATTGAATTTATTTGACGTATATATACTCAAAATATACCTGGTTTATGTTTGGTATATTTTCGGTATATATATGGTTTATATTGTTGATTTATTTAAATTCATGTATCATGTATTTGTGAATGAATGTTTTATTATTTATTACTGAAGGATATCAATAGAACGTGCTACCTAGTGGGCAGCACTAGGACCGAGTACGTACCGGTACGCCTATAGTATTTAGGCTATATTACTAACTTATTTGTGGATATTGAATTGATTATGATTATTGATATGTGTGAGATGTGGTTTGGGTGTGATTGCTGGAGCTCGGTTGACCAAGTGTCTCGGGGCCAATCACACTGGCAGTCAGACTGCTGGAGCTCGATTGACTTAGTGTCTCGGGGCCAGTCTACTGTCCATATGGATTAAGTGGATATATTTGGAATCAGTGAGCCTGTATGGCTAGAGTGTTGTTTAACACTATTTTTCTGAGGTTGCGATATTCTAGGGTTCTATGTGATCCTTCATAAAAGTTGATTTTCAGACAAAATATATAAAATGATTTTTCTGCATCTGTATGAACTTGCCTGTATATATACATATTACTCATATACTGTTGACTGTATGCATTATCACTTAGAGTGTATGTATATATACTATAGTAATTCACTCAGTGAGGTCTGACTCCCCTCCGTTGACTATTTTTCAGGAGAGTCAACTTCCTCAGACCTCAGTAGCAGGTCAATACGCCGGATTTCTTCCGCCCCGGCTTCTTTATGTAAATTGTCTACTTGAGTCTTATTTATTTTATCTAGACACTGCAGTAGCTGTAAATTACAGTATTGGATTTTATGTACTTTATTTTAAAGAGATGTATTATGTTAAAACTGGATTTGTATAAAGATTATACATTTATGAGATTATATATGCGATGTGATGAGATTTGAATTATATCCAGTTGAGATGGATGATATTGTAATATTTATGATATTTATGATTTTATTTTCCGCTGCACATATATATATTATATGGTTATTATTGCATATTTATTTTATTTTTAGGCTTGCTACGGGTTCCGGATTCGAAAGAATTCCCGTTCCCTAGCGCCGGTCATGGCCCCTGTTTTGGGTCGTGACAAAGTTGGTATCAGAGCGAAGTTCGTTTCTGAGTGGAGTTCTGTGTCAGGGCTTAGTTATGTGAGTTGTGGCCCTAGTTTTAAAGTTGTGTTTTCTGTTGGACTACTGCAGTGTATTAGGTTCGAGTATGTCTTGATGAGTATTCCTTGCTGTAGTTTTCAGCGTTATTCCTCCGTTGTCTGTTTTGTCTGAATCTTTCCGTTTGTCTTTTCAGAATGAGGAGGCGAGCGCGTGTCGCTCCACCGGTCATTGAGGCCGAGGATGATGAGTCTTTTCAGGATGAGGTTTTACCTCCTGAGCAGCCAGTTAGACGTAGAGGTCGTGGCAGGGGTAGACCTCGAGGAGCGGCAGGTCGCCGTAGGCAGAGAGAGTTACAGGACGAGGAGCCTGTTGAGCCTGAGTTTGATGTTCCTGTTCCTCCAGTTGTTCAGCCTGTTCAGCCTGCCTATCAGCAGGGTATGTCTGACCCTGAGGCAGCTTTGTTCTATGCCCGAGTTGGCAGGATTGCTTTTGATGGTACTTCTGATCCTTTAGATTTTCTGCATGCGATTGAGACTAGGACTCGGACTGCTCATACCGAGTACCAGAGGATCATGATTGTTGAGTTGTCTGTCGAGGGACCAGCCTTGGATTGGTTCATTCAGATGATCCAGCCCTATATGATGACGATGACATGGGCTCAGTTTCGAGAGCGATTCATGAGGAGATTTTGTCCAGAGCCTCTTCGTTTGAGCTATCGTCTTCGATTGACCAGCATTTCTTGTGGAGATCGATCAGTAGAGGAGTATACCCGAGAGTTCCTTCGTCTGGGTAGATATGCTGAGGATCTGATGCGAGATCAGTATTTCGCTGTTACTACCTATGTTACTGGTTTGGGTTCAGCTTTTGCTGGTATGCCCACAGCAGGTCTTACTCTCGAGTCTGTGATTGAGCTAGCTAAGGAGATCGAGCTGAGGTTAGTTAGGCAGGGAGCGATGCCTGATTATTACCAGTTGGGAGTTCAGTCGAGTGGATCGCAGGCTACTCCGTATTCGAGTTTTCATGTTGGTTCGAGTAGTCAGCAGCGAGGTTCGACTCAGCAGAGTCAGAGACAGCAGCAGCGAGTGCATCGGAGCAGTAGACATGGTCGTGGAGGTCAGCGTAGATCATTCAGATTTGGGTCAGGTGCTTCGAGCAGCAGCAGTGGTCGTAGTTCTGGATCAGCGACCAGTGTTTGTCAGACTTGTGGTAGAGTCCATCAGGGACCATGTTATCTGACACCACTGACATGCTTCAGATGCGGGCAGACAGGACATTTTGCCAGATCGTGTCCTTATTCCGGATATCAGCAGCAGCAGATTCCGCGATTCCCACAGCAATCGATTGCTAGTGCAGCACCCGTGCCATTTCAGTTACCACCAGCTCAGCATCAGAGTTCTACTCAGTTTGTTCCACAGCAGAGTCGTGGTAGAGGTACTAGAGGAGGTGCTAGAGGTGTTGGCCAGGCTTCTACCAGTCAGCAGGGAGGTCGAGGCCAGGCCAGAGTTTTTCATCTGACTCAGCAGGATGCTCAGGCATCTAATGCAGTCGTGGCAGGTATTCTTTCTGTTTGTTACCTGGATGCTTTGGTTTTGTTTGATCCGGGTGCCACGCATTCGTTTGTTTCTCCTGTTTTTGCTTCTAAATCTTGTTGGCAAGCTTCGAGGATGGCTTTTCCCTTGTCTGTTGCCACTCCTCTGAGTGATTCTTTGGACACCGATATTGTTCTTTCTGATTGTCCAGTTCTCGTGGGAGATAGAGAATTACCCGCTGATTTGATTTTGTTGGATGTGATGGAGTTTGATGTTATTTTGGGAATAGATTGGTTGTCTCAGTACTATGCCGTGGTTGATTGCAGGAATAAGGAGGTGATTTTTAGAATTCCTGGTGAAGAAGATTTTAAGTTTGTTGGTGACAGGAGTTCAGCACCTCAGAATCTTATTTCTGTTATTTCAGCTAGGAAGTTGTTGAAGAAAGGTTGTCAGGGGTTTTTGGCATTGGTTAGGGATACGTCAGTGGAGAAGTTGTCACTCACAGATGTTCCTGTTGCTTGTGAGTTTCCTGATGTTTTTCCCGAGGAGTTGCCAGGTTTACCACCTCATAGAGAGATTGAGTTCTGTATTGATGTGGTTCCAGGTATTACTCCTATATCTATGACACCCTATCGTATGGCTCCTGCAGAGTTGAGAGAGTTGAAGGAGCAATTGCAAGAGTTGTTGGATAAGGGTTTTATCAGACCTAGTGTTTCTCCTTGGGGTGCACCAGTCTTGTTTGTGAAGAAGAAGGATGGTACCCTGAGACTGTGCATTGACTACAGAGAGTTGAATAAGGTGACAGTGAAGAACAAGTATCCTCTCCCGAGGATAGATGATTTGTTTGATCAGTTACAGGGTGCACAATTCTTTTCTAAGGTTGACTTGAGGTCGGGTTATCATCAGCTGCGGATTAGTGAAGCTGATATTCCTAAGACAGCTTTCCGCACTCGATATGGTCATTATGAATTTCTGGTGATGTCTTTTGGTTTGACTAATGCACCAGCAGCTTTTATGGACCTGATGAACAGAGTATTCCGACCGTATGTGGATCAGTTTGTGGTAGTCTTCATTGATGATATACTGGTATATTCAAGGAGTATGGAAGAGCACGTATATCACTTGAGGATTGTACTACAGACACTGAGAGATCATCAGCTTTATGCTAAATTCTCGAAGTGTGATTTCTGGATGGAGAGTGTTTCTTTTCTTGGACACGTAGTGTCTAAAGAAGGTATTCAGGTTGATCCACAAAAGGTTGAGGCAGTATCTGAGTGGCCTAGACCTACTTCAGTTACTGAGATTCGGAGTTTTCTGGGTTTAGCCGGGTATTATAGGCGGTTTGTGCAGGATTTTTCTAGGATTGCAGCCCCTATGACTCGCTTGACTCAGAAGAATGTTAGATTCGAGTGGTCAGAAGCTTGTGAGAATAGTTTTCAGTTGTTGAAGGAGAAGTTGACCACAGCGCCAGTATTAGCTTTGCCTAATAGTGTGGATAAGTTCACAGTTTACTGTGATGCCTCTAGAATTGGTCTTGGTTGTGTGTTGATGCAGAATGGAAGGGTGATAGCCTATGCTTCGAGGCAGTTGAAGAAGCATGAGCAGAACTATCCCACACATGATCTTGAGATGGCTGCAGTGATCTTTGCTTTGAAGATTTGGAGACATTATTTGTACGAGGTGACTTGTGAGATATTTACTGATCACAAGAGCCTTAAGTACATTTTCCAGCAGCGAGATTTGAATTTGAGGCAGAGAAGATGGTTGGAACTGTTGAAGGATTATGATTGTGAGATTCTTTACCATCCGGGTAAAGCTAATGTGGTAGCAGATGCCTTGAGTAGGAAGTCCTCAGGTAGTCTTGCTCACATCGGTGTGGAGAGGAGACCATTGATCCAGGAATTGCATCTGATGGTGGATCAAGGTCTGATGATGAAGATCAGTAGATCAGGTGGACTGTTAGCTCAGTTTAAAGTACGATCTGTACTAAGGGATAGGATTAAAGCAGCTCAGAGCCGAGATCCTATTCTGGAAGAGCTTGCAGAGAATGTCAGAGCAGGGAAGTTCACTGATTTCACACTCGATGATGATGGTGTGTTGTGGATCAGTGGTAGATTGTGTGTTCCTGATGTGGATGATTTGAGAGAAGAGATCCTAGAGGAAGCACATTCTACAGCTTACAGCGTTCATCCTGGTGTTACTAAGATGTACCACAGTATCAGAGATCTATACTGGTGGGATGGATTGAAGAAGGATGTCGCTGATTATGTTGCTAAGTGCTTGACGTGTCAGCAAGTGAAAGCCGAACATCAGAAGCCTTCTGGGAAGCTTCAGCCTCTTCCTATTCCCGAGTGGAAGTGGGAAAGGATAGCTATGGATTTTGTAGTCGGTTTACCTCGTTCGAAGGATGGATACGATTCCATCTGGGTGATTGTAGACAGATTGACGAAGTCTGCACATTTCTTGCCTGTGAAAGCCACATATTCAGTTGCTAGATTGGCGAAGTTGTACGTGAAGCATATTGTGTGCCTTCATGGAGTACCTGTGTCCATTGTGTCAGACAGAGGTTCAGTGTTTACTTCTCGTTTTTGGCAGAAGTTGCAGGAAGCGATGGGCACTAGGTTGGATTTCAGTACTGCTTTTCATCCTCAGACAGACGGTCAGTCTGAGAGGACGATCTAGACACTGGAAGATATGTTGAGGATGTGTGTCTTGGATTTGGGAGGTAGCTGTGATGATCATTTGTCGCTTGTTGAGTTTGCATATAATAACAGCTACCATAGCAGTATTGGCATGGCACCATATGAGGCGTTGTATGGAAGGAAGTGTAGATCCCCGTTGAGTTGGGATGAGATCGGTGAGAGAGCTTTGACTGGACCAGAGATGGTTCAGGATGCTGCAGAGAAAGTCGCCGTGATCAAGCGGAGGTTAGAGACCGCAGTTAGCAGACAGAAGAGTTATGCGGATCCTAGGCGCAGAGATGTGGAGTTTCAGGTTGGAGATTTCGTTTTTCTGAAAGTATCTCCGATGAAGGGTGTGATGAGATTTGGCAAGAAGGGTAAGTTAGCACCGAGATATATTGGACCGTTTGAGATTCTGGAGAGAATTGGCACTGTTGCATATCGGTTGGATTTGCCTCCGAGTATGTCGCAGGTGCATCCAGTATTTCATATCTCGATGTTGAGGAAGTATATCTCAGATCCTTCACATGTGTTGCAACCTGACAGTGTGGAAGTGAGTGAAGATTTGACGTTTGTGGAAGAACCTGTGGCGATCGTTGATTTTCAAGTTCGACAGTTGCGATCGAAGCAGATTCCGATGGTCAAGGTTTTGTGGCGTAACGACAGAGTTGAAGAACATACGTGGGAGACTGAAGCTGAGATGCGAGCTTCTTACCCGTATCTCTTTCCTTCCTGATTCTGTAATCTTGTTTTTAGAATTCGGGGACGAATTCCTGTAAGGGGGGAAGACTGTAATATCCCGTAATTTTAAAAATATTTTTACACTGTACCGGGATATGCAGTGTCAGTAATTTTTGTATTTTATATGATATTTTTATGAGTTAATATGTATTTTAAACCTATTTTAATTACTGTCTATTATTTTCAGTATTTTACGTAAAATTTTCCCGGGACTTTCATTTTCGGGAAAATTTCCACGTAAACAATGTATTATTAATTATTTTAAATGTATTTACGGGTTTGCATGAACTCATACATATTTTTAAATTATTAAATAAAGCTTGTGTGTGTATATTTATTTAATTAGGGTTTATTATTACCCTAATATTTTATTATTTATTTATTATTATTTGATTATTTTATTTATTATTAAATTATTAAAATTTATTTTTTTTCTTTTTTCTTTTTTTTTTTTCTTTTTCTTTTCCTTTTTCTTTCTTTTTCTTTTCTTTTCTCTTTCCTTTTCTTTCTTTTTCTTTTTCTTCTTCTTCTTCTTCTTTCTTCCCGTGCGTGACCGCCGGACCACCCATCTTCCCACCGTGGTTTCTCCCTCCTCCGGCCACCGTTTTCGACACCGCCGGTCTCTATCTTCTCCTTGAGCTCCGGTGAGTGTTATTCTAGCTTTTGTTTGAGCTAAAACGGTCTAGAATTGCTTAGGTTTTGAGTTGAATATTTCGGCCACTTTTGGTTTTCGATTTTTTTGAGCTTCAATTTGGATGATTCATGGAAACTTCCTTCACAAATGTTGTTCCTGGTAGTTTAATCTTCATGTATGAATTTTTGTAGAATTTTTGGAGATTGTTTGGATTTTTGGGTATTTTTGAATATTTTAATATTATTTTCGAATTTTCGGAAATTAATTATTTAAATTATGAAATTGGAGTTTATGGTTGAATTAGGTGTTGAAATGAATTATAGGAATTTATTTGGAATTTTTATGAATTTCTAAGTATTTATTTTTAATTATTGAAGTTTAGGTGATTTTGGAAAATTAAGTTAATTGTGTTTTAAATTGAATTTAATTGGTTAATTGAGTTTAATTATTGATATTATTGATATATATGTTGAGAAAATTAATTTTGGATAATTGTATGATTTTTGGTGAATTTTTGAAGTAATTTAGGTATATATATATATATAGGGGTATTTTGGTAATTTTACCCTAAATTGTCTAAAAATGTAATTTAATTGGTTTTAATATTTATTTAAGGTATAAAAATGATTTCTACAAAATATTTGGTATTTTTAACTAATTAAAACTATTTTTCGTGAATTATTTTCAATTATATATATAATATACGGTTTTTCTAATAAAATGAGTTTTAATCGATTTTTACAGTGTTTCAAGATTTATTATGTAATTTCTACGTATGAAATGTATTTTTATGATTTAAGGATATTTTTGGTATATTTGAATATATATTCTGTGTTTGTGGACCCCGGTCGACAGATTGTAGTCTGGAGTCCGACCGAGGGGTTGTGATTGTTTATGGTGTTATTTTCGAAGTGTATTTTCTTTGCAGGGTCGGCTCTACTCTTTTGAGTAGAGAGATGTCTGTTTTACAGGGGAGGTTCTGCCGGATTTCCGGTAGAATTCTCGTAAAACGTGATATCCAGTCGAACCCTAATTTTCGATTCTGTATTTAATACTCTAGATTGAATTCTAGGATTTCTGTTAGGGTTATTCTGATGTCGAGTAATTATTTCTTGTTTAGTTGCGCCGAGACCGAGGGTTAGTGGACCAGGCCCGTTGGACCTATCTCGTGGAGCGCATTAGGTGAGTTACTATATTATATATATATGCTTAGGATGCATGATTTAGAAAATGCATGTTTTATTTTGACTAATTATGCATAAATAACATGATTTATATTCAAGTATATTTTTGGTATATTTTTGGTATATAATAAATTATATACATGTTTTATTAATAAAATATATTTAAAATGTTTTTAAATATATTTTTAGTTTAATTCATGATTTGATTGAATTTATTTGACGTATATATACTCAAAATATACCTGGTTTATGTTTGGTATATTTTCGGTATATATATGGTTTATATTGTTGATTTATTTAAATTCATGTATCATGTATTTGTGAATGAATGTTTTATTATTTATTACTGAAGGATATCAATAGAACGTGCTACCTAGTGGGCAGCACTAGGACCGAGTACGTACCGGTACGCCTATAGTATTTAGGCTATATTACTAACTTATTTGTGGATATTGAATTGATTATGATTATTGATATGTGTGAGATGTGGTTTGGGTGTGATTGCTGGAGCTCGGTTGACCAAGTGTCTCGGGGCCAATCACACTGGCAGTCAGACTGCTGGAGCTCGGTTGACTTAGTGTCTCGGGGCCAGTCTACTGTCCATATGGATTAAGTGGATATATTTGGAATCAGTGAGCTTGTATGGCTAGAGTGTTGTTTAACACTATTTTTCTGAGGTTGCGATATTCTAGGGTTCTATGTGATCCTTCATAAAAGTTGATTTTCAGACAAAATATATAAAATGATTTTTCTGCATCTGTATGAACTTGCCTGTATATATACATATTACTCATATACTGTTGACTGTATGCATTATCACTTAGAGTGTATGTATATATACTATAGTAATTCACTCAGTGAGGTCTGACTCCCCTCCGTTGACTATTTTTCAGGAGAGTCAACTTCCTCAGACCTCAGTAGCAGGTCAATACGCCGGATTTCTTCCGCCCCGGCTTCTTTATGTAAATTGTCTACTTGAGTCTTATTTATTTTATCTAGACACTGCAGTAGCTGTAAATTACAGTATTGGATTTTATGTACTTTATTTTAAAGAGATGTATTATGTTAAAACTGGATTTGTATAAAGATTATACATTTATGAGATTATATATGCGATGTGATGAGATTTGAATTATATCCAGTTGAGATGGATGATATTGTAATATTTATGATATTTATGATTTTATTTTTCGCTGCACATATATATATTATATGGTTATTATTGCATATTTATTTTATTTTTAGGCTTGCTACGGGTTCCGGATTCGAAAGAATTCCCGTTCCCTAGCGCCGGTCATGGCCCCTGTTTTGGGTCGTGACACTAGTGATGTCTTTTGGCTTGACTAATGCACCAGCAACTTTTATGGACCTGATGAACAAGGTATTCAGACCGTATGTGGATCAGTTTATGGTAGTCTTCATTGATGATGTACTGGTATATTCAAGGAGTATGGAGGAGCATGTATATCATTTGAGGACTGTACTACAGACACTGAGAGATCATCAGCTTTATGCTAAATTCTCGAAGTGTGATTTCTGGATGGAGAGTATTTCTTTTCTTGGACACATGGTGTCTAAAGATGGTATCCAGGTTGATCTATAGAAGATTGAGGCAGTGTCTGAGTGGCTTAGACTGACTTATATTATTGAGATTCAAAGTTTTCTGGGTTTAGCCGGGTATTATAGGCGGTTTGTGCAGGATTTTTCCAGAATTACAGCCCCAATGACTCGCTTGACTCAAAAGAATGTAAGATTTGAGTGGTAAGAAGCTTGTGAGAACAGTTTTCAGTTGTTGAAGGAGAAATTGACCACAGCCCCAGTGCTATCTTTGCCTAATAGTATGGACAATTTCATAGTTTATTGTGATGCCTCTAGAGTTGGCCTTGGTTGTGTGTTGATGCAGAATGGTAGGGTGATAGCCTATGCTTCGAGGCAGTTGAAGAAGCATGAGCAGAACTATCCTACACATGACTTTGAAATGGCTACAGTGATCTTTGCTCTGAAGATCTGGAGACATTATCTATATGGGGTGACTTGTGAGATTTTTACTGATCACAAGAGCCTTAAGTACATTTTCCAGCAGAGAGATCTGAATCCGAGGCAGAGGATATGGTTGGAATTATTGAAGGATTATAACTGTGAGATATTATATCATTCGGGCAAGGCTAATATGGTAGCAGATGCCTTGAGTAGAAAGTCCTCAGGCAGTCTTGCTCACATTAGCGTTGAGAGGAGACTGTTGATCCAGGAGTTGCATCTGTTAGTGGATCAAGGTCTAATGATGAAGATCAGTAGATCAGGTGGACTGCTAGCTCAATTTAAGGTGTGATATGTACTAAGGGATAGGATTCAAGCAGCTCAGAGCCGAGATCCTATTCTAAAAGAGCTTGTAGAGAATGTTCGAGCAAGGAAGTTCACTGATTTCACACTCGATGATGATGGTGTGTTGTGGATCAGTGGTAGACTATGTGTTCCTAATATGGATGATTTGAGAGAAGAGATCCTAGAGGAAGCACATTCTACAGCCTATAGCATACATCCGGGTGTCATTAAGATGTACCACAATATCACAGACTTATACTTGTAATAACCCTTGTTTTTAATTTATTTTATTAAATAATGAGATATGCAGTATTAATAAAGTTTAAAAGTTATATTTAATTATTTTACTATTTTGTGACTTATTATCATTATTTTATGTTAATTGAATTTTCTACGTAAATAAATTATTTTGAACGTTTAAATTCCATTGTGCAAAGTTATTATTTATGAATACTATGGTTTTAATAATGCTAATTTAGTGCATGAATATTTTAATACTATTTTTAATATAATTTTTTTTAGCATTAATATTATTCTATTACTTGATGATTTATGTATTATTAATATTTTGGAAGTATTCCACTATTATAATTAATGTTATTATTTTTATTGTTATTTATGTGAGTTATTATTTCTATTGTTATTATTATTATTTATTATTTATTTTATTAAATATATATATTATTATTTGTATTATTAATCATTTAATAGCTATGGTTATTATTATTGTTATTTTTAAATAAATTTTATGTGTGTGTGAGATATTATGTGTGTGTATACATATATATATATGACTATTATTGTGGTAGGAATTCAATTAAACTAAAGTTATTATATATTATTATAAGATTATAGTTTAATATATATATATATATATATATATATATATATATATATATATATGTAAAAAAAAAAAAACAGAAAACAGAAATCAAAATTTGTTTTTTTTCCCTTTTCTTCCCGAATTCCCCCGACCCTCCTTCATCACTATGCTTCTTCTCCTTCTTCTTCACGATCTGCTCAGTTCTTACCAACACCATCATCTTCTCCTTCTCGTTGGCATCACCATGGAAGAACTGCAGAAGCCGTCGGTGGACAGCAGCAGCAACAGCAGCGATCACCGGTGACTTCCCGACGGTGAGAGCTTGGTTTCCTTGGCTTGGTCGACTCCTTGAGCTGAGGAGAAGACGATCCCAAGCTCCATTCAAGCTTAAACTTATTCATTTGTAAGTTTTGATTGATTTTAGTTTATGTCAAAATTTTTCTTCTTTTTCTTACCTTGAGTTTAATTGATTTTTTTTGATAATTTCTTTTTGAAATATTAATCTATGCATCTTAATCTATTCATAGATAATTTTTATGCATTTTTCTGATTTTGTTTGATTTTTTGGTTAATTATTGAATATTTTAATGATTAAAAATGAATTTTCGTTAATTAATTAATTAGATTATGAAATTTGTTAAATTGTTGTTATTATATATTGTTATTGATTTTGATGTTGAGAAAATAATTTTTTGGGAATTTATATAATTTTTTTTTTAAGAAATACTTATAGTTTATGTAAATATTGGATAATTGAGTAAATGAGTATTTGGGTTGAATTTGAAGTTTAATTGTGTGTTTTAGTTTATATTAAAATGTTATTTGATGATAAATTAAATTTTAGGAATTTCTATTATTTTTATGGAAGTTTATATAATTTATGTATATTTTGGAATTAATAGATTGAATATGTATTTTTATTTTTATTATTTTTTTTTCATATAGAAATAATTGGTTAATTAGGTGTATTTGTTGATTTTATTGAATTATATGTTGAGAAATTAATTTTTGAGTAATTATGTGAATTTATATATAACTAGGGGTATTTTGGTAATTTGACACTAAATTGACTAAAATATAATTAAATCGGTTTTAATAATTCTTTGAGGTATAGAAATGATTTCTACAAATTATTTAGTATTTTTACCTAGTTAAAACTATTTTTTTTCATAAATTATTTTCAAATTATACATAATATACTATACTATTTTCCTAAATAAATGAGTTTTATCGGTTTTAATATGTTTTAGGGTTAATTGTGTAATTTGGAACTTTAAAATGTATTTTGGTTAGTATTAATGAATTTATCGAAAATTTTCAATTTTTAATAGTATTTTATCGTAAGTAGGGTTTTATTGAAATTATTGGGTAAATAATTATTTTCAGCGCTTTAAATATTCAATTGTTATATTTTGGTTATTCAAAGGTATTTTTGGAATTTTCATGTATTATGTGTTTATTTTGTGAATTGTGAGCCTCGGTCGGAAGAATTGTAGTTTGGGAGTCCGACCGAGAGGTTATGGTTGTGTATTCTTGAAGTGTGTTTTCTGTGCAGGATCGGCCCTACTTTTGTAGGGAGATGTCCATTTTACAGAGGAGACTCTATCGAAATTTCGGTAGATTTCTCGTAAAACGTGACAATCGATCCGATTCTAATTCTGAATTCTTGATTGAATCTGTCCATAGTAATCCTAGAAGTATAGAGTCAGAAGTTTATTCTGATGGTTATTTTTTTTACCTTATCTTTCTAGCTGCACCGGAACCGAGGCCTAACAGACCAGGCCCGTTGAGTATGTCTCGAAAAGCGCACACCAGTGAGTTATTATACTGTATATATATGCACTGCATATAGGGTGCATATATTTAGAATTTTTCATTTTTATTGTATGTTTTAAAAAGGGATTTAAATTATAATATTTCTGGTATATCTAGGGTTGCATTCTTATATATATGCATATTAAATAATTATGCATGTTAGTTTGATATATGCACATTAAACAATTAGGTTTAGGTTTAATACATTTGAGTAATATTCACATGTTTTAAAATGTACACTTAGACATAATTATTTTATTAAATGATTAGTATACTTTAGGTATAGTTTCAGTAGATTTTAGGTTTATTCTTAAATAATTGCATGTTAAATTATAAACCTATACTTAAAGTATTTTTAAGTTTATTTTTGGTATATTTTTTATTTATTTCCGAATAAATAAATGTTTTATTATTAAATTAAACCTAACACATTAGTGGTATATTTAGGATTTATTTTTGATATATGCATGCTAGATAATTAGGTTTATTTTTAGTATATTTGTGAATATATGTTAAACACAAACACTTACTTAAATGAATATTTATACATAAATGGTTTATTAAATGATTTGAGTACTTAGGGTATATCTTTTGCATATTTAAGTATATTTTTAAGATAATGCATGTTATATTATTGTTACTCATTTAAATTGTTTTTAACTATATTAATGATTTATCTTTAGTTTATTTCATATTTTATTTGACTATATATATATATATATACCTGAAATATACTGGGTATATTTTAGGTATATTTTTGGTATATATATATATGGTTGGTTTTACTATTATGAATATGGTTCTACATTAATTATTTTTTTGAATGAATGATTTATTCGAAGTGAAGGATATCAATAGAACGTGCTTCCTAGTGGGCAGCACTAGGACCGTGTACGTACCGGTACGGTAGATAAGGATTGAGTGAGAGTTAAAATTGGGTGATTATAATTGATTTAATTGATTTGACTAAGATTAATGGTATGTTAGATAGTGTGATTGCTGGAGCTCGATTGACTAAGTGTCTCGGGGCCAATCACACCGACAGTCAGACTGCTGGAGCTCGGTTGACTTAGTGTCTCGGGACCAGTCTACTGTCCATAAGTGAATTGAATGATCTATTGGATTGATTGAGATGTGAGGTGATGGATAGTGTGATTGCTGGAGCTCGGTTGACCCAGTGTCTCGGGGCCAATCACACTGACAGCCAGACTGCTGGAGCTCGATCGACTTAGTGTCTCGGGGCCAGTCTACTGTCCAAATTGGAATAAGTGTTCTATTTGGAATCAAGTGAGCCTGTATGGCTAGAGTGATGATGGGATTGTTTGAGGTTGTTATTATTTAGGGTTCTATGGATCCTTCATGAATTAAAAGAAAAGTTTTCTACATTTAGTATATTTATAAAAGCAAGGTTTGGCATTCATGTGAAATGTGTGTATATACATATATATATAAGAATGCCTGATTGTTATGGTTTAGTTTGAATATATATATAGTATAATAATTCACTCAGTGAGGTCTGACCCCCCTCAATTATTTTTCCAGGAGATTCCATATCGTCAGACCTTAGTTGCAGAGTTCCTCGCCGGTGTTCTTCAGTCCCGGCTGTTTTATGCAAATGTATATTCTGAACTTTGAATTGTATTCTAGAAACTGCAGTAGTAGTGTCACTATATTGGAAGTGTATTATTTTGTTTGGATATTAAATACTCTGAGAATTTATATTTGAACATTGTACGAATATGTATTCATTTATAAAAGGATTTGGAGTATTTATTTTATATATTGATTCAGAAAAATTTTAATTTGGTCGTACTTTTATATAATTATTATATGATTTTATTTTCTAAGGCTTGCTACGGGTTCCGGATTCGAAAGAATTCCCGTTCCCTAGCGCCGGTCATGACTCCTAGTTTGGGTCGTGACAAAGTTGGTATCAGAGCTGAGTTCTGTGTCAGGGCTTAGTTGTTTGAGTTGTGGCCCTAGTTTTCAAAGTTGTGTTTTCTGTTAAACTACTGCAGTGAATTAGGTTCGGTCATGTCTTTGAAAAGTCTTCCTTGCATTAGGAATTCCGCGTAACCGTTAGGGTGTCTGTTGATGTTTGTGATTATTTGAACTATTTGTTTATTTTTTTTTTCTTTTTTCTTTCTTTCTCCTTGTTGATTGCCTTGAGCGTGAATCACTCCATCGATCGATGAGATCGATGATAGTTCATCTTCTGAGCACGAGGTTCTACTCCTTATGCATCCTGTTAGGCGTAGGGGTAGAGATGGATTTAGAAGGCCTGATGATCACTGTTGACAATGGGAATAATTGAATGAGGAGCTGGTGGCTTAGCATTGCAATGATGTTGCTTCTGCAACATGAGTTTTACAGGATGCGGTGCTGATACCTTCGATCGTTCAGCAGATGTAATTTCCTTTTCAACCGAGAACTTGAGACATGTCAATTCTGCGTATATGCTATATTCTGAATTCTGTTGATTTCTATATCTTTTCAGCGCAGTGAATGTGAATTATTTCTTCTCCAGAGACAATATTGATAATCAGTCTTTTCAAGTTCAAGTTGTGGTTATAGTTCCAGCCCTACTACACCTATCTAGTATAGGGGTAGGTTAGAGGCAACTATAACTCAAGGGTTAAGGTAGTCATTGTAAGTAGTACAAGCATTCCTTTTGGACTTGAACGTGCAACAATTGTGGCCAGGATAGCCGAGATTAATAAGAGCTTGATAGCATGTAGTCAAGTTTGGCAGTTGTTTGATATGCTTTGACGAGGGAATTGGAAAATATCTAATGAAGACGAAGCACTCTTGTACTCTTTATGGCAAGCTGTCAGTTCTGACTGCAACACATAATTTGAGTTAAAGGGGGATTTCTAAGATACTTCCATCCACTTTTAAGGAAGGATAATTACCTGTATCAGTTATTGCATAGAGTAAGGGAATAGCAATTAGTTGAGAAGATTACCTATAAACTCTTTAATATGATACGTCATGCTGAAGACGTAATACAGTATAAGAGGAGACTGGTGGAATTATATGTTACAGGATTAAGCGTAATATATTGGCATCTAAATCGAGAATTAAGACTCAGAGAGTTATTACGAATTCAGTCTTTTGGGTGTAATTAATCTTGATGAGATGTGAAAGGGTTGTCAAGAATATCTGGCTCTAGTTGAGTTTACTTCAGTGGAGAAGTTGTCTCTCCCAGATGTTTTAATTGCCTGTGAGTTACCAGGTTTACCACTTTACAAAGATTGAATTATGTATCGATGTGGTTCCTGATGTAACTCCTATTTCAATATAGCCCTACAAAATGATTTTTGCTGAGCTGTAAGAGCAATTATGAGAGCTGTATGACCAAGGTTTGGTCAGACCTTATGTTTCTCTTTGGGGTGCACTAGTTTTATTGTAAGGAAGAAGGATGGTACCTTGAAACTATGCATTGACTGTAGAGAGATGAACAGGGTAACAGTGAAGGACAAGTATCCTCTTTTGAGGATAGATGACCTGTCTGATAAGCTACAGAGTGCACAGTTCTTTTCAAAAAAATTGATTTGAAGTCGGGTTATCATTAGTTGTGGATCAGTTTGTAGTAGTCTTCATTAATGATATACTAATGTATTCGAAGTGAATGAAAGGGCACGTATATCACTTGAGGACTATACTACAGACACTAAGAGAATGTCAGCTTTATGCTGAATTCAAGAAGTGTGATCATTGGGTGGAGAGTGTTGTTTTTCTTAGAATTATGACGTTTAAGGATAGAATTCGAGTTGATCCACAAAAGATCAATATAGCATCTGAGTGGCCCAGACTGACTGAATCCATTGAGATCTGTAATTTTCTGGGTTTAATTGGGTATCATAGGAAATCTGAATAGAATTCTCTAGAATTACAGCTCCTATGACCCTCATAACTCAGAAGAATGGGAAGATTGTGTGAACAGATGTTTGTTAGAACAGCTTCTAAGTACTGAAGAAGACTGATTGATATGAGGGTTATGTGAACTTTAGAGGATAAGACCTGATATCATTACAGCATTTCATCATATCATCATAGCATCTCATTACAGCATTTCATCATGACATTTCATTCTAGCATTTCATCATAACATTTCATTAGATCATCTCATCATGACATTCATCATAGCATGTCATCATGGCATATCACCATAAAATGATCTGCTGATAGGAGATGCCCAAGTTAATGATACAGGGTTGATGTTGTAATTTGAGAATGGGATTCTATATAAGCTGTGGAAGTAAACTTGCCGTGTACATCCAAATGGTTACCAAGAATTATCACAATATTCAGGATCAATACTAGTGGGTTGGATTATAGAAGGATGTGACTGATTGTATTTCTAAGTGTTAAAATTGTCAGTCGGTGAAAGCTGAATATTAGAAGTCTTCTGGGAAGTTTTGATCTCTTTTGAATTTGGGTGGAAATAAGAGAGAATTGTGATAATTTTTGTGGTTGGTTACCTCGTTCGAAGGGTGAATATGATTCCGTTGGAATGATTATAGACAAATTGACCAAGTCAGCTAATTTTTGGCCAGTGGAATCCATTTATTTTGTAGCTAAGTGGGCTAAGCTGCATATGAAGCATATTGTGTGCCTGCATGGACTACCTGTGTCCATTGTATATGGTAAAGGTACAGTGTTTACCTTTCGATTTTGGCAGAGATTATGGAGAGTAATAGACACCTGATTGGATTTTAATACTGCTTTTCATCCTCAGACAGATGACAGTCTGAGAGGACGATCCAGACACTAAACAGTATGTTGAAGATGTGTGTTTTGGATCTAGAAGGTAGCTAGGTTGATTATATGCTACTTATAGAATTCGCTTATAATAACAGCTACCATAGCAGAATTGAAATGACACCACCTGAAGCTTTTATGGAAAGAAGTCTTAATTAGATACGAGATGGTTCAGAATACAGCGAAGAAGTTGTTGTGATCAGAAGAGCGATATGGATCCTAGATGCAGAGATATGGAGTTTCATATCGAAGATTATAATTCTGAAGATGTCTCCGAAAAGTGGTGTGATGAGACGCGTTGAACAATATAGAACTGAATGAAGACCTGAAGTTTGAGAAGGAATCAGTTGTGATTGTAAATTATCAAGCTCAATAGTTATGTTTGAACCAGTTTTCGATAGTCAAGACATTGTGGCGAAGCAACAATATGAAAGAGCTTACCTGAGAGATTGAAGTTGAGATACGAGCTTCTTACCCGTATCTCTTTCCTCCTTGTTTCCTGTCTATTCTTTTCTTGGAATTCGAGGACGAATTCTTATAAGGAGGGGAGACTGTAATAACCCTTGTTTTTAATTTATTTTATTAAATAATGAGATATGCAGTATTAATAAAGTTTAAAAGTTATATTTAATTATTTTACTATTTTGTGACTTATTATCATTATTTTATGTTAATTGAATTTTCTACGTAAATAAATTATTTTGAACGTTTAAATTCCATTGTGCAAAGTTATTATTTATGAATACTATGGTTTTAATAATGCTAATTTAGTGCATGAATATTTTAATACTATTTTTAATATAATTTTTTTTAGCATTAATATTATTCTATTACTTGATGATTTATGTATTATTAATATTTTGGAAGTATTCCACTATTATAATTAATGTTATTATTTTTATTGTTATTTATGTGAGTTATTATTTCTATTGTTATTATTATTATTTATTATTTATTTTATTAAATATATATATTATTATTTGTATTATTAATCATTTAATAGCTATGGTTATTATTATTGTTATTTTTAAATAAATTTTATGTGTGTGAGATATTATGTGTGTGTATACATATATATATATGACTATTATTGTGGTAGGAATTCAATTAAACTAAAGTTATTATATATTATTATAAGATTATAGTTTAATATATATATATATATATATATATATATATATATATGTAAAAAAAAAAAAAACAGAAAACAGAAATCAAAATTTGTTTTTTTTCCCTTTTCTTCCCGAATTCCCCCGACCCTCCTTCATCACTATGCTTCTTCTCCTTCTTCTTCACGATCTGCTCAGTTCTTACCAACACCATCATCTTCTCCTTCTCGTTGGCATCACCATGGAAGAACTGCAGAAGCCGTCGGTGGACAGCAGCAGCAACAGCAGCGATCACCGGTGACTTCCCGACGGCGAGAGCTTGGTTTCCTTGGCTTGGTCGACTCCTTGAGCTGAGGAGAAGACGATCCCAAGCTCCATTCAAGCTTAAACTTATTCATTTGTAAGTTTTGATTGATTTTAGTTTATGTCAAAATTTTTCTTCTTTTTCTTACCTTGAGTTTAATTGATTTTTTTTGATAATTTCTTTTTGGAAATATTAATCTATGCATCTTAATCTATTCATAGATAATTTTTATGCATTTTTCTGATTTTGTTTGATTTTTTGGTTAATTATTGAATATTTTAATGATTAAAAATGAATTTTCGTTAATTAATTAATTAGATTATGAAATTTGTTAAATGTGTTATTATATATTGTTATTGATTTTGATGTTGAGAAAATAATTTTTTGGGAATTTATATAATTTTTTTTTTAAGAAATACTTATAGTTTATGTAAATATTGGATAATTGAGTAAATGAGTATTTGGGTTGAATTTGAAGTTTAATTGTGTGTTTTAGTTTATATTAAAATGTTATTTGATGATAAATTAAATTTTAGGAATTTCTATTATTTTTATGGAAGTTTATATAATTTATGTATATTTTGGAATTAATAGATTGAATATGTATTTTTATTTTTATTATTTTTTTTTCATATAGAAATAATTGGTTAATTAGGTGTATTTGTTGATTTTATTGAATTATATGTTGAGAAATTAATTTTTGAGTAATTATGTGAATTTATATATAACTAGGGGTATTTTGGTAATTTGACACTAAATTGACTAAAATATAATTAAATCGGTTTTAATAATTCTTTGAGGTATAGAAATGATTTCTACAAATTATTTAGTATTTTTACCTAGTTAAAACTATTTTTTTTCATAAATTATTTTCAAATTATACATAATATACTATACTATTTTCCTAAATAAATGAGTTTTATCGGTTTTAATATGTTTTAGGGTTAATTGTGTAATTTGGAACTTTAAAATGTATTTTGGTTAGTATTAATGAATTTATCGAAAATTTTCAATTTTTAATAGTATTTTATCGTAAGTAGGGTTTTATTGAAATTATTGGGTAAATAATTATTTTCAGCGCTTTAAATATTCAATTGTTATATTTTGGTTATTCAAAGGTATTTTTGGAATTTTCATGTATTATGTGTTTATTTTGTGAATTGTGAGCCTCGGTCGGAAGAATTGTAGTTTGGGAGTCCGACCGAGAGGTTATGGTTGTGTATTCTTGAAGTGTGTTTTCTGTGCAGGATCGGCCCTACTTTTGTAGGGAGATGTCCGTTTTATAGAGGAGACTCTGTCGAAATTTCGGTAGATTTCTCGTAAAACGTGACAATCGATCCGATTCTAATTCTGAATTCTTGATTGAATCTGTCCATAGTAATCCTAGAAGTATAGAGTCAGAAGTTTATTCTGATGGTTATTTTTTTTACCTTATATTTCTAGCTGCACCGGAACCGAGGCCTAACAGACCAGGCCCGTTGAGTATGTCTCGAAAAGCGCACACCAGTGAGTTATTATACTGTATATATATGCACTGCATATAGGGTGCATATATTTAGAATTTTTCATTTTTATTGTATGTTTTAAAAAGGGATTTAAATTATAATATTTCTGGTATATCTAGGGTTGCATTCTTATATATATGCATATTAAATAATTATGCATGTTAGTTTGATATATGCACATTAAACAATTAGGTTTAGGTTTAATACATTTGAGTAATATTCACATGTTTTAAAATGTACACTTAGACATAATTATTTTATTAAATGATTAGTATACTTTAGGTATAGTTTCAGTAGATTTTAGGTTTATTCTTAAATAATTGCATGTTAAATTATAAACCTATACTTAAAGTATTTTTAAGTTTATTTTTGGTATATTTTTTATTTATTTCCGAATAAATAAATGTTTTATTATTAAATTAAACCTAACACATTAGTGGTATATTTAGGATTTATTTTTGATATATGCATGCTAGATAATTAGGTTTATTTTTAGTATATTTGTGAATATATGTTAAACACAAACACGTACTTAAATGAATATTTATACATAAATGGTTTATTAAATGATTTGAGTACTTAGGGTATATCTTTTGCATATTTAAGTATATTTTTAAGATAATGCATGTTATATTATTGTTACTCATTTAAATTGTTTTTAACTATATTAATGATTTATCTTTAGTTTATTTCATATTTTATTTAACTATATATATATATATATACCTGAAATATACTGGGTATATTTTAGGTATATTTTTAGTATATATATATATGGTTGGTTTTACTATTATGAATATGGTTCTACATTAATTATTTTTTCGAATGAATGATTTATTCAAAGTGAAGGATATCAATAGAACGTGCTTCCTAGTGGGCAGCACTAGGACCGTGTACGTACCGGTACGGTAGATAAGGATTGAGTGAGAGTTAAAATTGGGTGATTATAATTGATTTAATTGATTTGACTAAGATTAATGGTATGTTAGATAGTGTGATTGCTGGAGCTCGATTGACTAAGTGTCTCGGGGCCAATCACACCGACAGTCAGACTGCTGGAGCTCGGTTGACTTAGTGTCTCGGGGCCAGTCTACTGTCCATAAGTGAATTGAATGATCTATTGGATTGATTGAGATGTGAGGTGATGGATAGTGTGATTGCTGGAGCTCGGTTGACCCAGTGTCTCGGGGCCAATCACACTGACAGCCAGACTGCTGGAGCTCGGTCGACTTAGTGTCTCGGGGCCAGTCTGCTGTCCAAATTGGAATAAGTGTTCTATTTGGAATCAAGTGAGCCTGTATGGCTAGAGTGATGATGGGATTGTTTGAGGTTGTTATTATTTAGGGTTCTATGGATCCTTGATGAATTAAAAGAAAAGTTTTCTACATTTAGTATATTTATAAAAGCAAGGTTTGGCATTCATGTGAAATGTGTGTATATACATATATATATAAGAATGCCTGATTGTTATGGTTTAGTTTGAATATATATATAGTATAATAATTCACTCAGTGAGGTCTGACCCCCCTCAATTATTTTTCCAGGAGATTCCATATCGTCAGACCTTAGTTGCAGAGTTCCTCGCCGGTGTTCTTCAGTCCCGGCTGTTTTATGCAAATGTATATTCTGAACTTTGAATTGTATTCTAGAAACTGCAGTAGTAGTGTCACTATATTGGAAGTGTATTATTTTGTTTGGATATTAAATACTCTGAGAATTTGTATTTGAACATTGTACGAATATGTATTCATTTATAAAAGGATTTGGAGTATTTATTTTATATATTGATTCAGAAAAATTTTAATTTGGTCGTACTTTTATATAATTATTATATGATTTTATTTTCTAAGGCTTGCTACGGGTTCCGGATTCGAAAGAATTCCCGTTCCCTAGCGCCGGTCATGACTCCTAGTTTGGGTCGTGACAATACTGGTAGGACGGACTGAAGAAGGATGTCACTGATTATGTTGCTAAGTGCCTGACGTGTCAGCAAATGAAAGCTGAACATTAGAAGCCTTCTGGGAAGCTTCAGCCTCTTCCTATTCCCGAGTGGAAGTGGGAGAGGATAGCTATGGATTTTGTGGTTAGTTTACCTTGTTCTAAGGATGGATACGATTCCATCTGGGTGATTATAGACAGGTTGACGAAGTCTACATATTTCTTACCTGTGAAAGCCACCTATTCTGTAGCTAGATTGGCGAAGTTGTATGTGAAGCATATTGTGTGCCTTCATGGAGTACCTATGTCCATTTTGTCAGACAAAGGTTCAGTTTTTACCTCTCATTTTTTGTAGAAGTTGCAGGAAGTGATAGGCACTAGGCTGGATTTCAGTACTGCTTTTCATCCTCAGACAGATGGACAGTTTGAGAGGATGATCCAAACACTGAAAGATATGTTGAGGATGTGTGTTCTGGATTTGGGAGGTAGCTGGGATGATCATTTGCCACTCTTAGAATTTGCATTTAATAACAGCTACCATAGCAGTGTTGGTATGGCACCATATGAGGCATTATATGGAAGGAAGTGTAGATCCCCTCTAAGTTGGGATGAGATTGGGGAGAGAGCTTTGACTAGACCTGAGATGGTTCAGGATGCTGCAAAGAAAGTCACCGTGATTAAGCACAAATTAGAGACCGCGTTAGCAGGCAGAAGAGCTATGTGGACCCTAGGCGCAGAGATTTGGAATTTCAGGTCAAAGATTTTATTTTCCTGAAGGTGTCTCTGATGAAGAGTGTGATGAGATTTGGCAGGAAGGGTAAATTGGCACCGAGATATATCGGACCGTTTGAGATTCTGGAGAGAGTTGGCACTGTTGCATATCGGTTGGCTTTGCCCCCGAGTATGTCACATATGCATCCGATATTTCATATCTCGATGTTAAGGAAGTATATCTAAGACCTTTCACATGTGTTGCAGCCTGACAGTGTAGAAGTAAGTGAAGATCTGATGTTTGTGGAAGAACTTGTAGCGATCGTTGATTATCATATTCGACAGTTGCGATCAAAATAGATTCTGATGGTTAAGGTTCTGTGGCGTAGCAACGGAGTTGAGGAGCATACGTGGGAGACTGAAGCTAAGATGCGAGCTTTTTACTCGTATCTCTTCCCTTCTTGATCTTGTAATTATTCTTTTCTGGAATTCGGGGACGAATTCTTATAAGGGGGGAAGACTGTAATATCCTGAGTTTTTAAATATTTTTATACTGCATCGGAATATGCAGTGTTAATAATTTTGTATATATTTATGATATTTTAATGAGTTTGTTTATTTTTTTAAATCTAATTTTAATTGTTTTACATTATTTTAAGTACTTTACGTGAAATTTTCCCGAGAATTATATTTTCAGGGAAATTGATACGTAAATAATTTAATACTAATTATTTTGACTAGTTTTACGAATTTGTATGAACTCATATATAATTTTTAAGAGCTAAATAAAATGTATATATGTGTATTTATTTAAATTAATTAGAGTTTAATTAATTACCTTGATTTTTTATTATTTAGTTTTAATATTAATTAATTAATTTTAAGTGTATAAATTATTATATATATTAAATTATTTATGTGTGGGAATATATATATAATATTATAATATAGTGTGGATATATATATATATACATTATTATATAACAAAAATATAAAGTTTACCTTATTTACGGATTTGCCCCTCTCTTCCTCCTCTTCTTCCCGATCGGTTTCCTTCTTCCTCACCGCTGCAATTTTTGTTCTCTCACCGGTCGAGTGCCTCCCAGCCGTCTTCCTCCTTCCCAAGCTCCCTTCGCCGCCCTTTCCTCCCATTTTCGGCGTGTTTTGGCCGGATTTTTCAAGAATAGCCGAAACTTGAAGTCAACTCCGATCGACGTGATTCCAGCCACCAAACTCAATGCCACCGATCTCTATCTTCTCCTTGAGCTCCAGTGAGTGTGATTCCAAGCTTTGTTTCACTTAAAATAGTCTAGATTTTCCTAGGTTTCAATTTCTCAATTTCGGCCATTTAGGGTTTTCAAATTTTTTTAGCTTCAATTTGATTGATTCATGAAAACTTCCTTCAAAAACTTTGATCCTGGAAGCTCAATCTACATTCTATAATTTTTTTAGAATTTTTGGAATTTATTTTGAATTTCGGGTATTTTTATTATTTTATTAATATTTTCTAATTTTTGAAAATTAATTAATTAAATTATGAAATTGTGTTTTATGGTAATTATAGGTGATGAAATGAATTATAGAAATTTATTTGTAATTTTTGTGAATTTTTATATATTTATTTGGAATTTATTAAGTTTATGTAATTTTGAAAAATAGGGTTAATTATGTGTTTAGTTGAAATAAATTGGTTAATTAAGTATATTTATTGATATTATTGAAATATATGTTGAGAAAATTAATTTTGTGCAATTATATTATTTTTGGTGAATTTTTGAGTAATTTTAGTAAATATATATATAGGGGTATTTTGGTAATTTTACACTAAATTGGCTAAAAATGTAATTAAATCAGTTTTAGTAGTTATTTAGGGTATAAAATGATTTCTACAAATTATTTAGTATTTTTAACTAATTAAAACTATGTTTCGTAAATTATTTTCAAATTATATGTATATTATACGATTTTTCTAAATAAACGAGTTTTTATCGATTTTTAATGTGTTTTAGGGTTAATTACGTAATTTGGATTTATAAAATGTATTTTTATTATATAAGGGCATTTTCGATATTTTTGTAATATTCTGTAAATTATGGACCTCAATCGGTGAATTGTAGTTTGGAGTCCAACCGAAGGGTTTTGGTTGTGAATTCTGTGTCTATTTTCAAAATGTGCTTCTTTGCAGGGCCGACTCTACTCTTTGAGTAGAGAGATGTCCGTTTTACAGGGGAGGTTCTGCCGGATTTTCTATAGAATTCTCGTAAAACATGATGTCCGGTCGAATTTCCATTCTAATTTTGTGTCTACTATTCTAGATTGAGTTTCTAAGATTTTCCGTTAGGTTTATTCTGAGTTTCTATTGTCATTTATTTGTTTAGTTGCACCGAGATCGAGGCCTAGTGGATCAGGCCCGTCGGACCTGTCTTGTGGAGCGCAATAAACAGTGAGTTGTTATTTTATTTTTATATGTATTTTATGGTGCATGTTTTAGAAACGTATGGTTTATTTTGATAAATATGCATAAATGATTTAATTAGTATTTAAGTTTATTTTTGATTTATTTTCGGTATATTTTAAACTATATGCATGTTTTATTAATGATTTATGCTTAAAATATTTTTGAATATATTTTTAGTTTATTTTGTAATTTAATTGGGTTTATTTGACGTATATATACTCGAAATATACCTGGTCTATTTTTAGTATATTTCTAGTATATATATGGTTTATGTTGAGATTTTATTCAATTACATGCATCATTTATTTTTATGAATGTATGTTTTATATTTAAAATGAAGGATATCAATAGAACGTGCTACCTAGTGGGCAGCACTAGGACCGAGAATGTACCAGTATGCCGATAACATTTAGGCTATATTACTAACCTATTTGTGGATTATGATTGGATTTGATTTGATGTGTGATATGATTTGGGAGTATGATTGCTAGAGCTCAGTTGACCAAGTGTCTCGGGGACAATCACACTAACAGTCAGACTACTGGAGCTCGGTTGACTTAGTGTCTCGGGGCCAGTCTACTATTCAAATGGAACAAGTGAATATATTTGGAATAAGTGAGCCTATATGGCTAGAGTGTTGTCTAACACTGTTTGAGGTTATGATTTTCTAGAGTTCTATTTGATCCTTCATAAACAGTGATTTTCAATAAAATATATAAAAAAAATGATTTTGCTGCATCTGTGTGTAATTGCCTATATATATATTTATTATATACACAATTGACTGTGTGCATTGCCACTTAGTTATGCATGTATATATATTATAACAATTCACTCAGTGAGGTCTGACTCTCCTCCGTTGACTATTTTTCAGGAGAGTCATCATCTTCATACCTCAGTAGCAGACCCATACGCCATATTTCTTCCGCCTCGACTTCATTATGTAAACTGCTTATCTGAGTTTTATTTTATGATCTAGATACTGCAGTAGTTGTAAAATTGTTAAAGAGGTTTTGTATTATATTGTGTGAGTTGTATATTTTAAGGATTTGAATTGGATTGTATTAAAAGTTTATTTATATATATGGTGAGTTGTTGATTTAAATTCTGTGGTGGATTATTATTTAATTATTTATGAATTTATTTCCGCTACATAATACTTTACTTATGTTATTATTATTACTGCATGTTTTATTTTATTTTAAGGCTTGCTACGGGTTCCGGATTCAAAAAAATTATCGTTCCCTAGCGCCGGTCATGCCCCTGTTTTGGATCGTGACATATATATATATATATATATATATATAGATATACACATACACATATATATAACACCACACTAACACACACAAAAAATAATAATACTAATAATAATAAAGACAATAATAGTAATGATAATAATAATAATGATAATAACAATAACAATAATAATAATAATAATAACAATAACAATAACAATAACAATAGTAATAATAATACTAACATTAATATCTTTAAATAATAATAACCTTCAAATAAATTCCTCTATGTAATAAAATATTTAAAATAAAAGAAATAAATACTATTCATAAATAATTATAATATATAAAAATTTAAAATATTATTAACACTGCATATTCCAAAATAATTTTTAATAATTTAAAATATCGGATCATCACATCTTCATTTTGTTCTTTTCTTTCACAATTTTTATACCACTAAAATACACAATATTATTGCATGAAAGTTGAAAAACTTTAGTTATTTGTCTGTTTGTTCATTTTTAAAGGGAGAAGAAATTACTAAATAGAAAATTTCAGTTATTTTTCAAATTATAATATAAGATATGATTTCTTTTCTAATTGTATCTATTAATTTATTTTTTTGAAATTAAAATATTTTTATATAATATTATATTCATATTTTTAAACTACTCGCGCGCAGACATATGTCTAGTTAATTTCATAGTTGGCAGCTACAGGAAACTTGATTGCAACCCACTCCAGTACTGAATGCATTGAAGGTGGAGAAATAGAATGGGATTCCTGTTAAATTTACAGGCCGACCCGGATGCAGTCCTGAACAAGTGGAGGATATTATGGGACATTTGACAAGTGGAGATACTACCAAGTGCAGAGATTAGTTAGAAAAGTTGCAGGAGGTTATGTCCTCTTGATGCATTTAATATCAAATCATTCACTCAAATAACAGTCCTTACCCATTCCAGAAGGGTATGGAATACTAATTTTTCTACAGTACTGTTCTCTACAGGTTGCTTTTGCTATTTGTGCTTCTGCTGCCAACTAAATAATTAGCAGTAGCAAGCACCTAGCACTAGTGGCGGCCACCGTAGACAGTGATCTCACAACCATTCTTGCTTATTGTTCAACTGCTATATGTATATACACTCAAGAATAAGGATTTTTTTCTATGATCTACCAAAGAACAAAAATTCATGTATCATCAAGAAAATAAAAAAATATTGTATATTCTTAATGGCAAAATTATATATATCATATATGTATACCAAACTATTAGATTAAATGAGTTGTAATTAATTAAATAATCTATTTATTAATTATTTTGTAGCAGTGTAAATTGAGAATAGACAAAAGTCTTCCAAAATATAATACAAACTAAAATAAAGAAAGATGTAAAAGGTTGTAGTGAGTTTCTATGTGAGAACGTTACATGGCGGATAAAGATTACATGTTGGAGTGCTTATCATGTTAAAATTGTTTAGTGAATGTTAATCATAAAATGTGAATAAAAATTAATTTTACGTTCTGTATGATGAAAAATTAATTAAAACACACTAGAGATTTTGTAAGAAGGAAAAGATCATAGGTCAACAGAATACAACTAAGGCGAATGTTTCAACTACAACTAGAAATTAATTTAATGTATAGGTGGGAATTCTTAATTAAGCATTGCATATTATCTAAATATGCAGTCTAAGGATCTATTTGGTTTAATTGTTTACAACAACTGATAACAGATAGATGTTAGCTGATAAATATGAAATATTGATAAAATTTTATTAGTTGTTGTTGTTTATATGTCAAATGATCATTAAGGGTATAATTTATTTGTAAATATATTTTTATATACTTCTTATAATATTTTTTAGTTTTACAAATTATATATATATATATAATTCTCTTTAATTTATATATTATTAAATAATTAATATAAATTATTTAAAAATAAATTTAAAATATAAATATTATTGTATATTTTTTAAAATTAATTATAGGTATAAATATAATAATTATTTAATTATTAATTATAGTTTACAATAATATATTTAATTATGAACTATAAAAAATTAATTGCATATATTTAATTTTAATTTAAATGAAGTTATTTGTTATTAATTTTTTTTAATAAAGGTAAAATTATCTAAATAAAAAAATAAATATAAATCAGCAATCAGCTGATAGGAAAAAAAATTTCAAAATAAAATTTATGAAATCAGCAATTGTTTTGAATAAAATTAGCTATCAGGTGCTGATTTTGAAATTTTACCAAATATTTAAATTGTAATTAATTGAGAAAAAACTTCTATCAACTATCTTAATCAGCTAAATCAAATATCCCTAAATATTATAATATATATGACAATTTGATGAACAGGATAGTAATATGTAAATTAACGTGATTATTTAATAATAACTGTAGATCCTATATATATATATGTGTGTGTGGCCATTGGTAATTAACTAAGAACTAATAAATATAATAAAATTGGTGAGAACTAAGAAAGGAAGTTAATAAAATGGTGTGTCAGAAAAAAAAAAAAAAGAGTTAAAGAAGTATGTGAAGCAGAACTCTATTCGTCACCTCTCTTCAAAGAAATTATTCTTTATGAAATATAAAATTCAAATTTTACTATTATTAATTTATAAAATTAATTTTAATTTAATTTAAAAAATAAAAACTATTCTTATTTTACATTTCATTAATATTTAAATCCTATAATCTTTCTATTAATTAAAAAAATACCCCAAAGGTGATTATGGAATAGAGTGGATTATTAAAGGGAACATAAACAAATAATTAATATTTTCAAACTTATATATATAAGTTAAAAATATAAATTTATTTAAGTTATAAAAATTATATTATATATAAATATGTATATTTTCAAGCTAACTCTTTTGTATAATGTGTATATTATTGATAAAATAATAAATAATACTTAATTGTTTATAAATTATATTTTAAAAAGTTGTAATGCATTCTTTATCAATAATAAAAAAAATATTATCTAAGTTATTCATATTCTTAGAAATTTATTCAAATGAATAATGATAATAATTAATTGATGATTTTCTCTAATAATTTCTCTTATTATCATTAAAAAATTAAATTCTCTCATATTTACAAAATATATAAACTATAGTTAAAAGATTATGCCCAATAATTAGATTGTGTGTGTGTCATATTTTTACTAACTAAATATAAAATCATAAATTCAACAGTTTTGCAATTTTGTATAATACTTTAAAAAATTAATTTCATTTTTAAAATGAATCGTAAATAAAATTCATCTACCAATGATTTCCAAATTCATTTAAACCAAACACATTTCATTAATAAAAATGGATTAGTGTTAAACAAATTCACAAAATTAAGAAGTTAGAATTGAAAATAAATTTTATGAAGTTTTCACTTAAATTAAACATATTTTCTTAGATTTACAAATAAATTACATAAAATTTTAATGAATTCATTTCAACCAAACACACGCTAAATATATAATTTTTTTCTTTTTTAAACAACTCCGATCACCAAGTTTCACAAGAAAACAATGGCTCAACTTCTGATGATATGGTTGTTGCACTGTTGCTTTCACGACCCAAAATAGGGGCCATGACCGGCGCTAGAGAACATGAATTCTTTCGAATCCGGAACCCGTAGCAAGCCTTAAAATAAAATAAAATATGCAATAATAATATTAACTGTAATATCCCGTGTTTTTAAATATTTTTACACCGTATCGGGATATGCAGTGTTAATAATTTTTGTATATATCTTATGATATTTTGACGAGTTGATATGTATTTAAAACCTATTTTTAATTATTGTGTTTTATTTACAGTGCTTTACGTAAAATTTTTCCGGGACTTACATTTTCGGGGAAATTTTCACGTAAATAATTTATTATTAATTATTTTAAATACATTTTCGGACTTGCATGAACTCATACGTATTTTTAAATTACTAAACATTGTGTATGTGTGCAATATTTATTTAATTAGGGTTTAATATATATTACCCTAATATTTTATTATTTATTTATTTATTTATTGTTATTTAATTATTTTATTTATTATTAAATTATTAAAATATTAAATTATATGTGTGGATGTGAAATTTTTCAAATATTTTATTAAAAATTTTATTTTATTTTATTTTTCTTTTCCTTTTTTCTTTTCTTTTCTTTTTCTTTTCTTTTCTTTTTTCTTCTTCTTCTTCTTCCTCTCCCTCCCGTGCCCGACCACCCTTCCCCTCACCACTGCAAATCCCGACCACCTACCGTTGGTGTGCCTCCCGGCTTGCCATCGCCATCCCCCGCCGCCAGCAGCCTCCTTCCCCGGCGCCGCCAGCCTCTTTTCTTCCATTTTGGCCGAAATCCTTCTCCTCGCCGTCGACGACGATTCCGGCCACAATTTTCGACACCGCCAGTCTCTTTCTTCTCCTTGAGCTCCGTTGAGTGTGATTCTAGCTTTGGTTTGAGCTTAAATGGTCTAGAATTGCTTAGGTTTCGAATTTTCCAATTCGGTCACATTAGGGTTTTTGATTTTTTTGAGCTTCGAATTGATTGATTCATGAAAACTCCCTTCACAAATGTTGATCCTAGTAGCTTAATCTACATGTATGAATTTGTTTGGAATTTTTGGAGATTTTTTGGATTTTTGGGTATTTTTGAATATTTTAATATTATTTTCTAATTTTTGGAAATTAATTATTTAAATTATGAAATTGTGTTTATTGGTTAAATTAGGTGTTGAAATGAATTATAGGAATTTATTTGGAATTTTTATGAATTTCTATGTATTTATTTTGAATTATTGAAGTTTATGTAATTTTGGGAAATTAGGGTTAATTGTGTTTTAAATTGAAATTAATTGGTTAATTGAGTTTAATTATTGATATTATTGATAAATAAGTTGAGAAAATTAATTTTGGATAATTTTATAATTTTTGGTGAATTTTTGAAGTAATTTTAGTATATTTATATATATAGGGGTATTTTGGTAATTTTACACAAAAATGGCTAAAAATGTAATTTAATTGATTTTAATAGTTATTTAAGGTATAAAAATGATTTCTACAAATTATTTAGTATTTTTAACTAATTAAAACTATTTTTCGTGAATTATTTTCAATTATATATATAATATACGGTTTTTCTAATAAAATGAGTTTTTATCGGTTTTTACTGTGTTTAAAGGTTAATTATGTAATTTCTACTTATAAAATGAATTTCTATGTTATAAGGATATTTTTGGTATTTTCAAAATTGTTCTGTGTTTGTGAACCCCGGTCGGTAGATTGTAGTTTGGAGTCCGACCGAGGGGTTGTGGTTGAGTGTTGAGCTTGTTTTTCGAAGTGTATTTCTTTGCAGGGTCGGCTCTACTCTTTTGAGTAGAGAGATGTTCATTTTACAGGGGAGGTTCTGTCGAATTTTCGGTAGAATTCTCGTAAAACGTGATATCCGGTCGAACCCTGATATCGATTCTATGTTTAATACTCTAGATCGAATTCTAGGATTTCTGTTAGGTTTATTCTAATGTCTGTCGTTATTTTCTTGTTTAGTTGCGCCGAGACCGAGGGCTAGTGGACCAGGCCCGTCGGACCCGTCTCGTAGAGCGCACTAGGGTGAGTTACTATACTATATATATATGCTTTAGGATGCATGATTTAGAAATATATGTTTTATTTTGATTAAAATGCATAAATAATATGATTTGTATTTAAGTATATTTTTGGTTTATTTTTGGTATTTATTAAATTATATGCATGTTTTGTAAATAAAATATATTTAAAATGTTTTTAAATATATTTCTAGCTTAAGTTATAATTTGATTGGATTCATTTGACATATATATACTCGAAATATACCTGGTTTACTTTTGGTATATTTCCAGTATATATATGGTTTATATTGTTGTTTTATTTAAATTCATGCATCACTTATTTTTGTGAATGAATGTTTTATATTCATTAATGAAGGATATCAATAGAACGTGCTACCTAGTGGGCAGTACTAGGACCGAGTACGTACCGGTACGCCTATAGTATTTAGGCTATATTACTAACCATTTGTGGATATTGATGGAATGTGATTATTTGATATGTGAGATATGGTTTGGAGGTGTGATTGCTGGAGCTCGGTTGACTAAGTGTCTCGGGGCCAATCACACTGGCAGTCAGACTGCTGGAGCTCGGTTGACTTAGTGTCTCGGGGCCAGTCTACTGTCCAAATGGATTAAGTGGATATATTTTGGAATAAGTGAGCCTGTGTGGCTAGAGTTTTGTCTAACACTATTTCCGAGGTTGCGATATCTTAGGGTTCTATGTGATCCTTCATAAAAGATGATTTTCAATAAAATATATATAAAATGATTTTATTGCATCTGTGTGTATTTGCCTGTATATATATTAGATATATATATATATACTGTTGATTGTATGCATTGTCATTTAGTGTGTATATATATATATTATAGTAGTTCACTCAGTGAGATCTGACTCCCCTCCGTTGACTATTTTTTAGGAGAGTCAACATCTTCAGACCTCAGTAGCAGGCCGATACGCTGGATTTCTTCCGCCCCGGTTTCTTTATGTAAACTGCTTACTTGAGTCTTATTTTTATAGTCTATACATTGCAGTAGTTATAAATTAATTTTGTGGGATTTTATGTATCTTATTTATGTGAGATATTGTATTATATTTGAAACTGGATTTGTATTAAAAGATTTATATATATGAGATGAGATTTGATTTAAATCCTGTTGGTGAAATGATATTGTAATATTTATGATTTTTATTTCTGCTGCATTTAATATTGTTATTATTATTGCATGTTTATTTTATTTTTAGGCTTGCTACGGGTTCCGGATTCGAAAGAATTCCCGTTCCCTAGTGCCGGTCATGGCCCCTGTTTTGGGTCGTGACAAAGTTGGTATCAGAGCGGAGTTCTGTGTCAGGGCTTAGTTGTATGAGTTGTGGCCTTAGTTTTCGAATTGTGTTTTCTATTGAACTACTGCAGTGAATTAGGTTCGAGTATATCTTGATAAGTATTCCTTGCTTTAGTTTTCTGCGTTATTCCTCCATTGTCTGTTTTGTCTGAATCTTTCCGTTTGTCTTTTCAGTATGAGGAGGCGAGCGCGTGTCGCTCCACCGGTCGTTGAGGCCGAGGATGATGAGTCTTTTCAGGATGAGGTTTTACCTCCTGAGCAGCCAGTTAGACGTAGAGGTCATGGCAGAGGTAGACCTCGAGGAGCAGCAGGTCGCCGTAGGCAGAGAGAGTTACAGGACGAGGAGCCTGTTGAGCCTGAGTTTGATGTTCCTATTCCTCCAGTTGTTGAGCCTGTTCAGCCTGCCTATCAGCAGGGTATGTCTGACCCTGAGGCAGCTTTGTTCTATGCCCGAGTTGGCAGGATTGCTTTTGATGGTACTTCCGATCCATTAGATTTTTTGCATGCGATTGAGACTCGGACTCGGACTGCTCACACCGAGTACCAGCGGATCATGATCATCGAGTTGTCTGTTGAGGGACCAGCCTTAGATTGGTTCATTCAGATGATCCAGCCTTATATGATGACGATGACATGGGCTCAGTTCCGAGAGTGATTTATGAGGAGATTCTGTCCAGAGCCTGTTCGTTTGAGCTATCGTCTTCAACTGACCAGTATTTCTCGTGGTGATCGATCTGTAGAGGAGTACACCGAGAGTTTCTCCGTCTAGGTAGATATGCTGAGGATCTGATGCGAGATCAGTATTTCACGGTTACTATATACGTTACTGGTTTGGGTTCAGCTTTTGCTGGTATGCCTACAGCAGGCCTTACTCTCGAGTCTATGATTGAGTTAGCCAAGGAGATTGAACTAAGGCTAGTTAGGCAAGGAGTGATGCCTGATTATTACCAGCTAGGAGTTCAGTCGAGTGGATTGTAGGCTACTCCGTATTTGAGTTTTCATGTTGGATCGAGTAGTCAGCAGCGAGGTCCGACTCAGCAAAGTCAGAGGCAGCAGCAGCGAGTGCACCGGAGCAGTAGACATGGTCGTGGAGGTCAGCATAGATCATTCAGATTCGGGTCAGGTGCTTCGAGCAGCAGTAGTGGTTGCAATTCTGGATCAGCGGCCAGAGTATGTCAGACTTGTAGTAGAGTCCATCAGGGATCGTGTTATCTGACACCACTGACATGCTTCAGATGCGGGCAGACAGGACATTTTGCCAGATTGTGTCCTTATTCCGGGTATCAGCAGTAGCAGATTCCGCGATTCCCACAGCAATCGATTGCTAGTGCTACACCCGTGCCATTTCAGTTACCACCAGCTCAACATCAGAGTTCCACTCAGTTTGTTCCATAGCAGAGTCGTGGTAGAGGTACTAGAGGAGGTGCCAGAGGTGTTGCCCAGGCTTCTACCAGTCAGCAGGGAGGTCAAGGTTAGGCCAGAGTTTTCCATCTCACTCAGCAGGATGCTCAGGCATCTAATGCAGTCGTGGCAGGTATTGTTTCTATTTGTTACCTGGATGCATGGGTTTTGTTTGATCCGGGTGCCACGCATTCTTTTGTTTCTCCTGTTTTTGCATCTAAATCTTGTTGGCAAGCTTCGAGGATGGCTTTTCCTTTGTCTGTTGCTACTCCTCTGAGCGATTCCTTGGACATCGATATTGTTCTTTCTGGTTATCCAGTTCTCGTGGGAGATAGAGAATTACCCGCTGATTTGATTTTGTTGGATGTGATGGAGTTTGATGTAATTTTGGGAATGGATTGGTTATCTCAGTACTTCACCGTGGTAGATTGCAGGAATAAGGAGGTGACTTTTAGAATTCCTGATGAAGTAGAATTTAAGTTTGTGGGTGATAGGAGTTCAGCACCTTAGAATCTTATTTCTACTATTACGGCTAGGAAGTTATTGAAGAAGGGTTGTCAGGGATATTTGGCATTGGTTAGGGATACATCAGTGGAGAAGTTGTCACTCACAGATGTTCCTGTTGCTTATGAGTTTCCTGATGTTTTTCCCGAGGAGTTGCCAGGTTTACCACCTCACAGAGAGATTGAGTTCTGTATAGATGTGGTTCCAGGTACTACTCCTATATCTATGCCACCCTATTGTATGGCTCCTGCAAAGTTAAAAGAGTTGAAGGAGCAGTTGCAAGAGTTTTTGGATAAAGGTTTTATCAGACCTAGCATTTCTCTTTAGGGTGCACCAGTCTTGTTTGTGAAGAAGAAGGATGGTACCCTGAGACTGTGCATTGACTACAGAGAGTTGAATAAGGTGACAGTAAAGAACAAGTATCCTCTCCCGAGGATAGATGACTTGTTTGATCAACTCCAGGGTGCATAGTTCTTTTCGAAGGTTGACTTGAGGTCGGGTTATCATCAGCTGCGTATCAGTGAATCTGATATTCCTAAGATAGCGTTCCGCACTTGATATGGCCATTAAGAGTTTCTAGTGATGTCTTTTGGTTTGACGAATGCACCAACAACTTTTATGGACTTGATGAACAAGGTATTCAGGCCATATGTGGATCAGTTTGTGGTAGTCTTCATTGATGATATACTGGTATATTTAAGGAGTATGGAGGAGCATGTATATCACTTGAGGATTGTACTGCAGACACTGAGAGATCATCAGCTTTATACTAAATTCTCAAAGTGTGATTTCTAGATGGAGAGTGTTTCTTTTCTTAGACACGTAGTGTCTAAAGAAGGTATTCAGGTTGATCCACAGAAGATTGAGGCAGTATCTGAATGGCCTAGACCTACTTCTATCACATAGATTCAGAGTTTTCTGGGTTTAGCCGGGTATTATAGGCGATTTTTACAGGATTTTTCCAGGATAGCAGCCCCTATGACTTGCTTGACTCAGAAGAATGTTAGATTTGAGTGGTCAGAAGCTTATGAGAACAGTTTTCAATTGTTAAAGGAGAAGTTGACTACAACGCTAGTGTTAGTTTTGCCTAATAGTGTGGATAAGTTCACAGTTTACTGTGATGCCTCTAGAATTGGTCTTGGTTGTGTGCTGATGCAGAATGGAAGGGTGATAGCCTATGCTTCGAGGCAGTTGAAGAAGCATGAGCAGAACTATCCTACACATGATCTTGAGATGGCTGTAGTTATCTTTGCTTTGAAGATTTGGAGACATTATCTGTACGGGGTGACTTATGAGATATTTACTGATCACAAGAGCCTTAAGTACATTTTTCAGCAGCGAGATCTGAATTTGAGGCAGAGGAGATGGTTGGAATTGTTAAACGATTATGATTGCGAGATCTTATATCATCCGGGTAAAGCTAATGTGGTAGCAGATGCCTTGAGTAGGAAGTCCTCAGGCAGTCTTGCTCACATCAGTGTTGAGAGGAGACCCTTGATCTAGGAGTTGCATCTGTTGGTGGATCAAGGTCTGATGATGAAGATTAGTAGATCAGGTGGACTACTAGCTCAGTTTAAAGTACGATATGTATTGAGGGATAGGATTAAAGCAGCTCAGAGCTGAGATCCTATTCTGGAAGAGCTTGCAGAGAATGTTCGAGCAGGGAAGTTCACTGATTTCACACTCGATGATAATGGTGTGTTGTGGATCAGTGGTAGATTGTGTGTTCCTGATGTGAATGATTTGAAAGAGGAGATTTTAGAGGGAAGCACATTCTACAGCCTACAGCGTTCATCCGGGTATTACTAAGATGTACCACAGTATTAGAGATTTACACTGGTGGGACGGATTGAAGAAAGATGTCACTGATTATGTTGCTAAGTGCTTGACGTGTCAGCAAGTGAAAGCCGAACATCAGAAGCCTTCTGGGAAGCTTCAGCCTCTTCCTATTCTCGAGTGGAAGTGGGAAAGGATAGCTATGGATTTTGTGGTCAGTTTACCTCGTTCGAAGGATGGATACGATTCCATCTGGGTGATTGTAGACAGATTAACGAAGTCTGCATATTTCTTGCCAGTGAAAGCCACCTATTCAGTTGCTAGATTAGCAAAGTTGTACGTGAAGCATATCGTATGCCTTCATGGAGTACCTGGTGTCAATTGTGTCAGATAGAGGTTCAGTGTTTACTTCTCGTTTTTTGGTAGAAGTTGCAGGAAGCGATAGGCACTAGGTTGGATTTCAGTATTGCTTTTCATCCTCAGACAATTGGCCAGTCTGAGAGGACGATCCAGACACTGGAAGATATGTTGAGGATGTATGTCTTGGATTTGGGAGGGAG
>CANTUR010000819.1:0-82919 GCA_947683625.1 Mallotus nudiflorus | reverse complement strand
CACTTGCATCGCACTCAATCTCAAAAGGTTTAGTAAAATTTGGCAAAGATAACAAGGGTGCAGAACTTAATTTGTCTTTTAGCAAGTTAAAAGCCTCATCTTGTTCAATTCCCCACTTAAAACCAACATTCTTTTTGATGCATTCAGTTAAAGGTGCAGCTATGGTAGAAAAATTTTTAATGAACCTTCTATAAAAGCTAGCTAAACCATGAAATCTTCTTGCATCACTTACACTTGTGGGTGTTGGCCATTCTCTAATTACTTTTACCTTTTCTTGATCAACATGAATGCCCTTGTCATTGACAATATATCCAAGAAAAGTAATTTCATTAGTGCAAAAACAGCATTTCTTTAGATTAGCATACAACTTCTCTTCTCTAAGCACATCAAAAACACAAGTCAAATGTTGTACATGCTCATCTAAATTTTTGCTATAAACCAAGATATCATCAAAATAGACAACAACAAATTTGCCTATGAATGCTCTTAAAACATGATTCATCAATCTCATGAAAGTGCTTGGTGCATTAGTTTAAACCAAAAGGCATTACTAACCACTCATATAAACCATGTTTAGTTTTAAAAGCTGTTTTCCATTCATCACCTTCTCTCATTCTAATTTGATGATAACCAGATTTCAAATCAATTTTTTGAAAACAAATATGAACCATGCAATTCATCCAACATGTCATCTAGCCTAGGAATGGGATGTCTATACTTCACCGTGATTTTGTTGATGGCACGACAATCAACACACATCCTCCAAGTTCCATCTTTCTTAGGCACTAAACAAGACAGGTACGGCACATGGACTCATGCTTTCACGAACATAACCCTTCTCCATAAGCTCACTCACTTGCTTTTGGATTTCCTTGGTCTCCTCCGGATTACATCTATATGCTGGTCTATTTGGAATGCTTGCTCCAGGTATGAAATCAATTTGGTGCTCAATGCCTCTTTTAGGTGGCAAACCATTTGGAATTTCTTCTGGAAATAAATCTTCATAAACCTGCAAAAGATCAACAACAACACTAGGCAAACCATTGGTTATTTCGTTAGAAATATGCAAAATCTCCTTGTACATAAGTACAAGCATGTGTTGCCTCAAAAGCATAGCTTCCTTCACATCACTCATTTTTGCATAAACACTCATTTTTCTTTCATTTGAACCTTCCTTGTTTTCTCTCACCATGTGTTTCCCATTTTGGTCAAGAGAATTGGAATTTTTAGGTTCACTCATCTCACCTTTTTCTTTACTCTCAAAGGTTTCCCTTCCCAAAGAATTTCCCAATGAAGAACCCATTTCTTCATATTGTTGCTTGATGCGCATTTGGTCTTCAAAAAATCTGTTTTGGAGTTAATGGGTCCAAGGTTAAACCTTTTCCATCCATAGTCAAAGTATACATATTTTTGAATCCATCATGATTAGCCCTTCTATCATATTGCCAAGGTCTTCCCAACACATATGTCCGGCCAACATTGGTAACACATCACACAACACCTCATCCTTATATCTACCAATTTGAAAAGAAACTAGAACTTGCTTATTTACCTTTACAACTCCACTTTCATTAAGCCATTGCAACTTGTATGGTCTTGGGTGCTTGGTAGTAGGCAACTTCAATTTCTCCACTAGCAAAGTGCTTGCTACATTAGTACAACTTCCACTATCCACAATCATGTTGCACAACTTGTTAGAAATCAAACAATGAGTATGAAACAAATTTTCCCTTTGCTCCCTATGGACATCATGTTTATTTTGCAAACTCAATGTTCTTTGAACAACAAGATTATCTCCTTTAGCACATTCAACATCACTACAATCTTCTAAAGAAGGCATATCATCATCACTATCCCCCTCACTCTCCGATTCAATATCACCATCCCTTAGAATCATAGCTTTCTTATTTGGACATTCCCTAGCAATGTGCCCATGACCCAAACACTTAAAACATTTGATTCCCCTAGTTTGGGCTGGTTGATTCTCACCCTTTCCCTTATTACCCAAGTCAATTTTAGGTTTAGTTTCTTCCACTTTTGACTTGTTAAAAGGTTTATTATCCTTTTTCCCCCAAGAAGTTTTCCAAGAAGAAGAAGAACCCACATTTGGTTTAGAATCATACCTCTTTCCTTTCAATTGCCTTTCCACTTTCATGGCCAAATTCACCATATCTTCAATCTCCACATAATGTTGCAAATCAACAACATCAGCAATGTTTTTGTTTAGCCCTCTCAAAAACCTTGCCATGGTAGCTTCACGATCTTCTACCACATTTGCTCTAATCATAGCCTTCTCCATTTCTTTGTGATACTCCTCAACACTCATGGATCCTTGAATTAGAGTTTGTAACCTTTGATGAAGCTCTCTATAGTAGTGGCTTGGAACAAACCTCTTTCTCATGATTTGCTTCATTTCCCTCCAAGACTCCACGGGTCTTTCTTCATATCTACGTCTTTCCTTGCAAAATTGATCCCACCAAACAATTGCATAATCACTAAACTCAACAGCGGCAAGTTTTACCTTTTTCTCCTCCGAATAATTGTGACATTCGAAGATGAGTTCCACTTTCCTCTCCCATTCAAGGTACACATCTGGATCATTTCTTCCTTGGAATGAAGGAATCTTCATTTTGATGCTTCCAAGGTTGCGATCAACATCATCTTTAGGACGTCCTCTCCTAGCTTGTCTCCTAGGATTGATTTGTTGTCCCACCAAGGTGACTTGATCATCATCCAATTCATCCTCTCCTTCATAGTCCTCTTGGTCAATTGGTGGACGTCTCCTTTGTTTAGGCTCTCCTTGTAATTGGTTAAGGATGCCATCATGCCTCTCCAATTTCTCATTGACTCCCGCCATCATGTTAAACATTCTTTCGAATTGTTGTTGCATAGCTTGAATCACATGATCATTTGTAGAAGAAGAACTTGTGTCTTTTGACATGATTGTAAAACCTAAAATTTTAACAAAAGAAAATAGAAAAAAGACAATCTCACAACACTCCCTCATGTGTTTCACTCAAAATTGATGTATACCACTCGTGTTTACACTCAATTTTGGCTTTTTCTCTAATGATCTCACACTCTTGCCTTTTACCTCTCAAATTTGCCTTTTGATTTCTTAGATGAACTAAGTTTCTCAATCAAACAAAATTCAAGAATGTAGTAATCAATGATAAAAAAAAATAAGGTAGGCTAACAAGAAAATAATAAGGTAGGCTTAAAGAAAAGAACAATTTGTAACAAATAGGCTAATAGAAATGAAAACAAAGATAGATTATCAAAGAACACAAAGAGTCAGAATTATAAAGATAGATCTCAATGGAATATGAAGAGTCAATTTTTTTTTTAATGTAAACTGAGATCTAACATAGGAATATCAAGATAACATATACTTTTTTTTTTTTATGGATGAATTTTTTTTTTTTTTTTTTTTATGGACGAATTTTTTTTTTTTTTTTTGATATCTGCAAACAAAATCTTGAGATAAGAAGAATAAAGATAAAAAAAAATAACAAGAATAATAGATAGCAAGAAAGGTGCAAAATATAAGATGAACACAAGATATTGAGAACTAAAAGATAGTTTTGGATACGCAAACCTCAATCTTGAACCAGGCTCTGATACCACTTATGATGGGAATTGTAGGTTTCATCAATTAACTTCCCAATAGCAAGAATACTATGATAAGTTGAATTGAAAGAAAACTAGAAATTACCAATTTAATCCACAAATTCGGATCGTTCAAAGATTGAAGTAAGAAGATAGATGCTACTTAACCCCTTTACCAACAAGGATAAAGATACTAAGATAGACTTTGAATTTCCTCTTATGCCACAAACAAGAATGTTTGATAAATAACAAGAAAACAAAGATTTAGATTTTGACACCACAAGCTAGAATAAAGCTTGATAAGTCACAAAGTTTATGCAAGAAATTAAAGACAAAATTCCTCACAATAAAACTCAAACAAAGTTATAATTCATATATCAAATTCATTCATTCTACAAAAGAAAGCAAAGGACTTGTTTATATAGAGTACAAGTCCATGCTCACACTACTAAAATAGACTCACACACATAGGATTACTTTTACTCTTAAATGGCTTTAATAACCATTAACCACATTAATAGCCATTACTTATTATTGATTACCCCATTAACTTTAGTAACCACTACCCATAATAATAGCCATTACTTAGTATTAATTACCCTATTAACTTGTATATGGTGGCTACATGTAACCCTAATTGTTATTAACACAAAAACAAGTTAATATTATTCCTTGGGCCTCTATGGATGCCTTATTGGGCTGAAATTCGTAGGCTTTCCAAATGTCCTTAATTAAACCCAATATGGCTTCTTGAAGCTTCTTGGATTTGGACCTTGTGATTGGGCCTTCTTTTACTATTAATGGATCTTGGATCTCTTTAGGCTTTGAACTTGGATTCACATCATTTATGGTCCTAGAATGCTAGAAAGTGTACTTGTTATTGTTAACATGCAATTGGAAAACACCGGATGACAATTTAAAACCATTTGTGCATAAATTTGCACGACTTCACGTTTTGCGTTCAACCATGCACAAATTGTGCAGTCAATTATGTCAATTTGATTTATGAGTTTGGGAATGATATAATTTATTTGTAATTTTTCATGTAAATATGTAATTTGACCATTGGAAAACACGTTTGAAACAATCGATGCACAACTTTGCATGGAGGTGCACATTTTGCGCTCTAACATGCATAAACGTGCACAAATTGTGCATTCAATAATATCAATAGTATTTATGGGCTCAGAATGCCAGAATATGTATTTGGTATTGTTGATATGCAATCAAAACGTTCGATAACATCTGTAAATCATTTGTGCACACATTTGTACGAGTTCACGTTTTGTGTTCAAACAAGCGCAAAAGTGCACAAATTGTGCATTCAATTATGCCGATTTGATTTGTGAGTTTGGAACGATATAATAATTTGTAATTTTTCAAGTAAATATGAAATTGGACCATTGGAAAACACGTTCAAACGATTTATGCACAACTTTACACAAGTTCACATTTTGCGCTCTAAAATGCATAAACGTGCACAAATTGCGCATTCAATAATATCAATACTATTTATGAGGTTAGAATGCTAGAATATGTACTTATTATTGCTAATATGCAAATGGAACATTGGATAACATTTTTAAAACCATTCGGGCGCAAATTTGTACGGAGTTCACGTTTTACGTCCAAACATGCGCAAATTGTGCATTCAATTATGTCAATTTGATTCATGAGTTTGGAATGGTATAATATGTAATTTTGGTCATAAAACGCACAATTGGACCATTGGATAACCTCTTTAAAACCATTTGTGCACAATTTGCACTAGTTAACGATTTGCTTTCAAACATGCGCAAGTGCATACAAATTGTGCATTCAATTATTTCAATTTAATTTATGAGTTCGAATGATGTAATTTGTAATTTTGCTCGTAAATATGCAATTAGACCATTGGAAAACATGTTTCAAACAATTTATGCACAACTTTTCACAAGTTCACATTTTGCGCTCTCAAATGCATAAACGTGCACAAATTGTGCATTCAATAACATCAGTAGTATTTATGAGATTATAATGCTAGAATGTGTACTTATTATTGCAAATGGAACGTTGGATAACATTTTTAAAACCATTTGCGCGGCAAAATTTGAACGAGTTCACATTTGGCGTTCAAACATGCACAAATGCGCGCGAATTGTGCATTCGATTATGTCAATTTCATTTATGTCTTTGGAATACTGTAATTTGTAATTTTTCTTGAAAATATGCAATTGGACCATTAGAAAACACGTTTTGAAACAATTTATGCATAACTTTGCACGAGTTCACATTTTGCGCTCTAAAATGCATAAACGTGCACAAATCGTGCATTCAATAATATCTATAATATTTATGAACTTGGAAAGCTAGAATATGTACTCATTATTGCCAATATGCAAATGGAACGTTGGATAACATTTTTAAAACCATTTGTGCACAAATTTGTATGAGTTCACGTTTTGCGTTCAAACATACTCAAATGCGCGCAAATTGCGCGTTCAATTATGCCAATTCGATTTATGAGTTTGGAATGGTATAAATTGTAATTTTTCTCATAAATGTGCGGTCGGACCATCGGATAACCTCTTTAAAACCCATCTGTGCACAAATTTGCCCGAGTACACATTTTGCGTTCAATATGCATAAATGTGTACAAATTGTGCATTCAATTATTTCGATTTAATTTATGAGTTTTGAATGATGCAATTTGTAATTTTGCTTGTAAATATGCAGTTGGACCGTTGGAAACACATTTGAAATAATTTATGCACAACTTTGCACGTTTTCACATTTTGCGCTCTAAAATGCATAAACGTGCACAAATTGTGCATTCAACAATATTTATGGTCCTAGAATGCTAGAAAGTGTACTTGTTATTGTTAACATGCAATTGGAAAACACCGGATGACAATTTAAAACCATTTGTGCATAAATTTGCATGACTTCACGTTTTGCGTTCAACCATGCACAAATTGTGCCAATCAATTTATGTCAATTTGATTTATGAGTTTGGAATGATATAATAATTTGTAATTTTTCATGTAAATATGTAATTTGACCATTGGAAAACACGTTTGAAACAATCGATGCACAACTTTGCATGAGTGCACTTTTTGCGCTCTAACATGCATAAACGTGCACAAATTGTGCATTCAATAATATCAATAATATTTATGGGCTCAGAATGCCAGAATATGTATTTGGTATTGTTGATATGCAATCAAAACGTTCGATAACATCTGTAAATCATTTGTGCACACATTTGTACGAGTTCACGTTTTGTGTTCAAACAAGCGCAAAAGTGCACAAATTGGGCATTCAATTATGCCGATTTGATTTGTGAGTTTGGAACGATATAATAATTTGTAATTTTTTCAAGTAAATATGAAATTGGACCATTGGAAAACACGTTTCAAACGATTTATGCACAACTTTACACAAGTTCACATTTTGCGCTCTAAAATGCATAAACGTGCACAAATTGCGCATTCAATAATATCAATACTATTTATGAGTTAGAATGCTAGAATATGTACTTATTATTGCTAATATGCAAATGGAACATTGGATAACATTTTTAAAACCATTCGGGCGCAAATTTGTACGAGTTCACGTTTTACGTCCAAACATGCGCAAATTGTGCATTCAATTATGTCAATTTGATTCATGAGTTTGGAATGGTATAATATGTAATTTTGGTCATAAACGCGCAATTGGACCATTGGATAACCTCTTTAAAAACCATTTGTGCACAAATTTGCACTAGTTAACGATTTGCTTTCAAACATGCGCAAGTGCATACAAATTGTGCATTCAATTATTTCAATTTAATTTATGAGTTCGGAATGATGTAATTTGTAATTTTGCTCATAAATATGCAATTAGACCATTGGAAAACATGTTTCAAACAATTTATGCACAACTTTTCACAAGTTCACATTTTGCGCTCTCAAATGCATAAACGTGCACAAATTGTGCATTCAATAACATCAGTAGTATTTATGAGATTATAATGCTAGAATGTGTACTTATTATTGCAAATGGAACGTTGGATAACATTTTTAAAACCATTTGCGCGCAAAATTTGAACGAGTTCACATTTGGCATTCAAACATGCACAAATGCGCGCGAATTATGCATTCGATTATGTCAATTTCATTTATGACTTTGGAATACTGTAATTTGTAATTTTTCTTGAAAATATGCAATTGGACCATTAGAAAACACGTTTGAAACAATTTACGCATAACTTTGCACGAGTTCACATTTTGCGCTCTAAAATGCATAAACGTGCACAAATCGTGCATTCAATAATATCTATAATATTTATGAACTTGGAAAGCTAGAATATGTACTCATTATTGCCAATATGCAAATGGAACGTTGGATAACATTTTTAAAACCATTTGTGCACAAATTTGTATGAGTTCACGTTTTGCGTTCAAACATACTCAAATGCGCGCAAATTGCGCGTTCAATTATGCCAATTCGATTTATGAGTTTGGAATGGTATAAATTGTAATTTTGCTCATAAATGTGCGGTCGGACCATCGGATAACCTCTTTAAAACCATCTGTGCACAAATTTGCCCGAGTACACATTTTGCGTTCAAATATGCATAAATGTGTACAAATTGTGCATTCAATTATTTCGATTTAATTTATGAGTTTTGAATGATGCAATTTGTAATTTTGCTTGTAAATATGCAGTTGGACCGTTGGAAAACACATTTGAAATAATTTATGCACAACTTTGCACGTTTTCACATTTTGCGCTCTAAAATGCATAAACGTGCACAAATTGTGCATTCAACAATATTTATGGTCCTAGAATGCTAGAAAGTGTACTTGTTATTGTTAACATGCAATTGGAAAACACCGGATGACAATTTAAAACCATTTGTGCATAAATTTGCATGACTTCACGTTTTGCGTTCAACCATGCACAAATTGTGCAGTCAATTATGTCAATTTGATTTATGAGTTTGGAATGATATAATAATTTGTAATTTTTCATGTAAATATGTAATTTGACCATTGGAAAACACGTTTGAAACAATCGATGCACAACTTTGCATGAGTGCACTTTTTGCGCTCTAACATGCATAAACGTGCACAAATTGTGCATTCAATAATATCAATAATATTTATGGGCTCAGAATGCCAGAATATGTATTTGGTATTGTTGATATGCAATCAAAACGTTCGATAACATCTGTAAATCATTTGTGCACACATTTGTACGAGTTCACGTTTTGTGTTCAAACAAGCGCAAAAGTGCACAAATTGGGCATTCAATTATGCCGATTTGATTTGTGAGTTTGGAACGATATAATAATTTGTAATTTTTCAAGTAAATATGAAATTGGACCATTGGAAAACACGTTTCAAACGATTTATGCACAACTTTACACAAGTTCACATTTTGCGCTCTAAAATGCATAAACGTGCACAAATTGCGCATTCAATAATATCAATACTATTTATGAGGTTAGAATGCTAGAATATGTACTTATTATTGCTAATATGCAAATGGAACATTGGATAACATTTTTAAAACCATTCGGGCGCAAATTTGTACGAGTTCACGTTTTACGTCCAAACATGCGCAAATTGTGCATTCAATTATGTCAATTTGATTCATGACTTTGGAATGGTATAATATGTAATTTTGGTCATAAACGCGCAATTGGACCATTGGATAACCTCTTTAAAACCATTTGTGCACAAATTTGCACTAGTTAACGATTTGCTTTCAAACATGCGCAAGTGCATACAAATTGTGCATTCAATTATTTCAATTTAATTTATGAGTTCGGAATGATGTAATTTGTAATTTTGCTCGTAAATATGCAATTAGACCATTGGAAAACATGTTTCAAACAATTTATGCACAACTTTTCACAAGTTCACATTTTGCGCTCTCAAATGCATAAACGTGCACAAATTGTGCATTCAATAACATCAGTAGTATTTATGAGATTATAATGCTAGAATGTGTACTTATTATTGCAAATGGAACGTTGGATAACATTTTTAAAACCATTTGCGCGCAAAATTTGAACGAGTTCACATTTGGCGTTCAAACATGCACAAATGCGCGCGAATTATGCATTCGATTATGTCAATTTCATTTATGACTTTGGAATACTGTAATTTGTAATTTTTCTTGAAAATATGCAATTGGACCATTAGAAAACACGTTTGAAACAATTTACGCATAACTTTGCACGAGTTCACATTTTGCGCTCTAAAATGCATAAACGTGCACAAATCGTGCATTCAATAATATCTATAATATTTATGAACTTGGAAAGCTAGAATATGTACTCATTATTGCCAATATGCAAATGGAACGTTGGATAACATTTTTAAAACCATTTGTGCACAAATTTGTATGAGTTCACGTTTTGCGTTCAAACATACTCAAATGCGCGCAAATTGCGCGTTCAATTATGCCAATTCGATTTATGAGTTTGGAATGGTATAAATTGTAATTTTGCTCATAAATGTGCGGTCGGACCATCGGATAACCTCTTTAAAACCATCTGTGCACAAATTTGCCCGAGTACACATTTTGCGTTCAAATATGCATAAATGTGTACAAATTGTGCATTCAATTATTTCGATTTAATTTATGAGTTTTGAATGATGCAATTTGTAATTTTGCTTGTAAATATGCAGTTGGACCGTTGGAAAACACATTTGAAATAATTTATGCACAACTTTGCACGTTTTCACATTTTGCGCTCTAAAATGCATAAACGTGCACAAATTGTGCATTCAACAATATTTATGGTCCTAGAATGCTAGAAAGTGTACTTGTTATTGTTAACATGCAATTGGAAAACACCGGATGACAATTTAAAACCATTTGTGCATAAATTTGCATGACTTCACGTTTTGCGTTCAACCATGCACAAATTGTGCAGTCAATTATGTCAATTTGATTTATGAGTTTGGAATGATATAATGATTTGTAATTTTTCATGTAAATATGTAATTTGACCATTGGAAAACACGTTTGAAACAATCGATGCACAACTTTGCATGAGTGCACATTTTGCGCTCTAACATGCATAAACGTGCACAAATTGTGCATTCCATAATATCAATAATATTTATGGGCTCAGAATGCCAGAATATGTATTTGGTATTGTTGATATGCAATCAAAACGTTCGATAACATCTGTAAATCATTTGTGCACACATTTGTACGAGTTCACGTTTTGTGTTCAAACAAGCGCAAAAGTGCACAAATTGTGCATTCAATTATGCCGATTTGATTTGTGAGTTTGGAACGATATAATAATTTGTAATTTTTCAAGTAAATATGAAATTGGACCATTGGAAAACACGTTTCAAACGATTTATGCACAACTTTACACAAGTTCACATTTTGCGCTCTAAAATGCATAAACGTGCACAAATTGCGCATTCAATAATATCAATACTATTTATGAGGTTAGAATGCTAGAATATGTACTTATTATTGCTAATATGCAAATGGAACATTGGATAACATTTTTAAAACCATTCGGGCGCAAATTTGTACGAGTTCACGTTTTACGTCCAAACATGCGCAAATTGTGCATTCAATTATGTCAATTTGATTCATGAGTTTGGAATGGTATAATATGTAATTTTGGTCATAAACGCGCAATTGGACCATTGGATAACCTCTTTAAAACCATTTGTGCACAAATTTGCACTAGTTAACGATTTGCTTTCAAACATGCGCAAGTGCATACAAATTGTGCATTCAATTATTTCAATTTAATTTATGAGTTCGGAATGATGTAATTTGTAATTTTGCTCGTAAATATGCAATTAGACCATTGGAAAACATGTTTCAAACAATTTATGCACAACTTTTCACAAGTTCACATTTTGCGCTCTCAAATGCATAAACGTGCACAAATTGTGCATTCAATAACATCAGTAGTATTTATGAGATTATAATGCTAGAATGTGTACTTATTATTGCAAATGGAACGTTGGATAACATTTTTAAAACCATTTGCGCGCAAAATTTGAACGAGTTCACATTTGGCGTTCAAACATGCACAAATGCGCGCGAATTATGCATTCGATTATGTCAATTTCATTTATGACTTTGGAATACTGTAATTTGTAATTTTTCTTGAAAATATGCAATTGGACCATTAGAAAACACGTTTGAAACAATTTACGCATAACTTTGCACGAGTTCACATTTTGCGCTCTAAAATGCATAAACGTGCACAAATCGTGCATTCAATAATATCTATAATATTTATGAACTTGGAAAGCTAGAATATGTACTCATTATTGCCAATATGCAAATGGAACGTTGGATAACATTTTTAAAACCATTTGTGCACAAATTTGTATGAGTTCACGTTTTGCGTTCAAACATACTCAAATGCGCGCAAATTGCGCGTTCAATTATGCCAATTCGATTTATGAGTTTGGAATGGTATAAATTGTAATTTTGCTCATAAATGTGCGGTCGGACCATCGGATAACCTCTTTAAAACCATCTGTGCACAAATTTGCCCGAGTACACATTTTGCGTTCAAATATGCATAAATGTGTACAAATTGTGCATTCAATTATTTCGATTTAATTTATGAGTTTTGAATGATGCAATTTGTAATTTTGCTTGTAAATATGCAGTTGGACCGTTGGAAAACACATTTGAAATAATTTATGCACAACTTTGCACGTTTTCACATTTTGCGCTCTAAAATGCATAAACGTGCACAAATTGTGCATTCAACAATATTTATGGTCCTAGAATGCTAGAAAGTGTACTTGTTATTGTTAACATGCAATTGGAAAACACCGGATGACAATTTAAAACCATTTGTGCATAAATTTGCATGACTTCACGTTTTGCGTTCAACCATGCACAAATTGTGCAGTCAATTATGTCAATTTGATTTATGAGTTTGGAATGATATAATGATTTGTAATTTTTCATGTAAATATGTAATTTGACCATTGGAAAACACGTTTGAAACAATCGATGCACAACTTTGCATGAGTGCACATTTTGCGCTCTAACATGCATAAACGTGCACAAATTGTGCATTCCATAATATCAATAATATTTATGGGCTCAGAATGCCAGAATATGTATTTGGTATTGTTGATATGCAATCAAAACGTTCGATAACATCTGTAAATCATTTGTGCACACATTTGTACGAGTTCACGTTTTGTGTTCAAACAAGCGCAAAAGTGCACAAATTGTGCATTCAATTATGCCGATTTGATTTGTGAGTTTGGAACGATATAATAATTTGTAATTTTTCAAGTAAATATGAAATTGGACCATTGGAAAACACGTTTCAAACGATTTATGCACAACTTTACACAAGTTCACATTTTGCGCTCTAAAATGCATAAACGTGCACAAATTGCGCATTCAATAATATCAATACTATTTATGAGGTTAGAATGCTAGAATATGTACTTATTATTGCTAATATGCAAATGGAACATTGGATAACATTTTTAAAACCATTCGGGCGCAAATTTGTACGAGTTCACGTTTTACGTCCAAACATGCGCAAATTGTGCATTCAATTATGTCAATTTGATTCATGACTTTGGAATGGTATAATATGTAATTTTGGTCATAAACGCGCAATTGGACCATTGGATAACCTCTTTAAAACCATTTGTGCACAAATTTGCACTAGTTAACGATTTGCTTTCAAACATGCGCAAGTGCATACAAATTGTGCATTCAATTATTTCAATTTAATTTATGAGTTCGGAATGATGTAATTTGTAATTTTGCTCGTAAATATGCAATTAGACCATTGGAAAACATGTTTCAAACAATTTATGCACAACTTTTCACAAGTTCACATTTTGCGCTCTCAAATGCATAAACGTGCACAAATTGTGCATTCAATAACATCAGTAGTATTTATGAGATTATAATGCTAGAATGTGTACTTATTATTGCAAATGGAACGTTGGATAACATTTTTAAAAACCATTTGCGCGCAAAATTTGAACGAGTTCACATTTGGCGTTCAAACATGCACAAATGCGCGCGAATTATGCATTCGATTATGTCAATTTCATTTATGACTTTGGAATACTGTAATTTGTAATTTTTCTTGAAAATATGCAATTGGACCATTAGAAAACACGTTTGAAACAATTTACGCATAACTTTGCACGAGTTCACATTTTGCGCTCTAAAATGCATAAACGTGCACAAATCGTGCATTCAATAATATCTATAATGATGTGAATCCAAGTTCAAAGCCTAAAGAGATCCAAGATCCATTAATCGTACAAGAAGGCCCAATCACAAGGTCCAAATAATCACAAGATCCATTAATCGTACAAGAAGGCCCAATCACAAGGTCCAAATCCAAGAAGCTTCAAGAAGCCATATTGGGTTTAATTAAGGACATTTGGAAAGCCCACGAATTTCAGCCCAATAAGGCATCCATGGAGGCCCAAGGAATAATATTTAATTTTTTTTTGTGTTAATAACAATTAGGGTTACATGTAGCCACCATATGCAAGTTAATAGGGTAATTAATACCAAGTAATGGTTATTATTATGGGTAGTGGTTACTAAAAGTTAATGGGGTAATCAATACCAAGTAATGGCTATTAATGTGGGTAATGGCTATTAAGGATATTTAAGAGTCAAAGTAATCCTATGTGTGTGAGTCTATTTTAGTAGTGTGAGCATGGACTTGTACTCTATATAAACAAGTCCTTTTCTTTCTTTTGTAGCATGAATGAATTTGATATATGAATTATAACTTTGTTTGAGTTTTATTGTGAGGAATTTTGTCTTTAATTTCTTGCATAAACTTTGTGACTTATCAAGCTTTATTCTAGCTTGTGGTGTCAAAATCTAAATCTTTGTTTTCTTTTTATTTATCAAACTTTCTTGTTTGTGGCATAAGAGGAAATTCAAAGTCTATCTTAGTATCTTTATCCTTGTTGGTAAAGGGGTTAAGTAGCATCTATCTTCTTACTTCAATCTTTGAACGATCCAAATTTGTGGATTAAATTGGTAATTTCTGGTTTTCTTCTAATTCAACTTATCATAGTATTCTTGCTATTGGGGAGTTAATTGATGAAACCTACAATTCCCATCATAAGTGGTATCAGAGCATTGGCTCAAGATTGAGGTTTGCGTATCCAAAACTATCTTTTAGTTCTCAATATCTTGTGTTCATCTTATATTTTGCACCTTTCTTGCTATCTATTATTCTTGTTATTTTTTTTATCTTTATTCTTCTTATCTCAAGATTTTGTTTGCAGATATCAAAAAAAAAAAAAAAATTCGTCCATAAAAAAAAAAAAAAAAAAATTTCGTCCATAAAAAAAAAAGTATATGTTATCTTTGATATTCCTATGTTATATCTCAGTTTACATTAAAAAAAAAAATTGACTCTTCATATTCCATTGAGATCTATCTTTATAATTCTGTCTCTTTGTGTTCTTTGATAATCTTTGTTTTTCATTTCTATTAGCCTATTTGTTACAAATTGTTCTTTTCTTTAAGCCTACCTTATTATTTTCTTGTTAGCCTACCTTATTTTTTTTTATCATTGATTACTACATTCTTGAATTTTGTTTGATTGAGAAACTTAGTTAATCTAAGAAATCAAAAGGCAAATTTGAGAGGTAAAAGGCAAGAGTGTGAGATCATTAGAGAAAAAGCCAAAATTGAGTGTAAACACGAGTGGTATACATCAATTTTGAGTGAAACACGCGAGGGAGTGTTGTGAGATTGTTTCTTTCTATTTTCTTTTGTTAAAATTTTAGGTTTTACAATCATGTCAAAAGACACAAGTTCTTCTTCTACAAATGATCATGTGATTCAAGCTATGCAACAACAATTCGAAAGAATGTTTAACATGATGGCGGGAGTCAATGAGAAATTGGAGAGGCATGATGGCATCCTTAACCAATTACAAGGAGAGCCTAAAGAAAGGAGACGTCCACCAATTGACCAAGAGGACTATGAAGGAGAGGATGAATTGGATGATGATCAAGTCACCTTGGTGGGACAACAAATCAATCCTAGGAGACAAGCTAGGAGAGGACGTCCTAAAGATGATGTTGATCGCAACCTTGGAAGCATCAAAATGAAGATTCCTTCATTCCAAGGAAGAAATGATCCAGATGTGTACCTTGAATGGGAGAGGAAAGTGGAACTCATCTTCGAATGTCACAATTATTCGGAGGAGAAAAAGGTAAAACTTGCCGCTGTTGAGTTTAGTGATTATGCAATTGTTTGGTGGGATCAATTTTGCAAGGAAAGACGTAGATATGGAGAAAGACCCGTGGAGTCTTGGAGGGAAATGAAGCAAATCATGAGAAAGAGGTTTGTTCCAAGCCATTACTATAGAGAACTTCATCAAAGGTTACAAACTCTAATTCAAGGATCCATGAGTGTTGAGGAGTATCACAAAGAAATGGAGAAGGCTATGATTAGAGCAAATGTGGTAGAAGATCGTGAAGCTACCATGGCAAGGTTTTTGAGAGGGCTAAATAAAAACATTGCTGATGTTGTTGATTTGCAACATTATGTGGAGATTGAAGATATGGTGAATTTGGCCATGAAAGTGGAAAGGCAATTGAAAGGAAAGAGGTATGATTCTAAACCAAATGTGGGTTCTTCTTCTTCTTGGAAAACTTCTTGGGGGAAAAAGGATGATAAACCTTTTAACAAGTCAAAAGTGGAAGAAAATAAAACCTAAAATTGACTTGGGTAATAAGGGAAAGGGTGAGAATCAACCAGCCCAAACTAGGGGAATCAAATGTTTTAAGTGTTTGGGTCATGGGCACATTACTAGGGAATGTCCAAATAAGAAAGCTATGATTCTAAGGGATGGTGATATTGAATCGGAGAGTGAGGGGGATAGTGATGATGATATGCCTTCTTTAGAAGATTGTAGTGATGTTGAATGTGCTAAGGGAGATAATCTTGTTGTTCAAAGAACATTGAGTTTGCAAAATAAATATGATGTCCATAGGGAGCAAAGGGAAAATTTGTTTCATACTCATTGTTTGATTTCTAACAAGTTGTGCAACATGATTGTGGATAGTGGAAGTTGTACTAATGTAGCAAGCACTTTGCTAGTGGAGAAATTGAAGTTGCCTACTACCAAGCACCCAAGACCATACAAGTTGCAATGGCTTAATGAAAGTGGAGTTGTAAAGGTAAATAAGCAAGTTCTAATTTCTTTTCAAATTGGTAGATATAAGGATGAGGTGTTGTGTGATGTGTTACCAATGTTGGCCGGACATATGTTGTTGGGGAGACCTTGGCAATATGATAGAAGGGCTAATCATGATGGATTCAAAAATATGTATACTTTGACTATGGATGGAAAAAGGTTTAACCTTGGACCATTAACCCCAAAACAGATTTTTGAAGACCAAATGCGCATCAAGCAACAATATGAAGAAATGGGTTCTTCATTGGGAAATTCTTTGGGAAGGGAAACCTTTGAGAGTAAAGAAAAAGGTGAGATGAGTGAACCTAAAAATTCCAATTCTCTTGACCAAAATGGGAAACACATGGTGAGAGAAAACAAGGAAGGTTCAAATGAAAGAAAAATGAGTGTTTATGCAAAAATGAGTGATGTGAAGGAAGCTATGCTTTTGAGGCAACACATGCTTGTACTTATGTACAAGGAGATTTTGCATATTTCTAACGAAATAACCAATGGTTTGCCTAGTGTTGTTGTTGATCTTTTGCAGGTTTATGAAGATTTATTCCCAGAAGAAATTCCAAATGGTTTGCCACCTAAAAGAGGCATTGAGCACCAAATTGATTTCATACCTGGAGCAAGCATTCCAAATAGACCAGCATATAGATGTAATCCGGAGGAGACCAAGGAAATCCAAAAGCAAGTGAGTGAGCTTATGGAGAAGGGTTATGTTCGTGAAAGCATGAGTCCATGTGCCGTACCCGTCTTGTTAGTGCCTAAGAAAGATGGAACTTGGAGGATGTGTGTTGATTGTCGTGCCATCAACAAAATCACGGTGAAGTATAGACATCCCATTCCTAGGCTAGATGACATGTTGGATGAATTGCATGTTTCATATTTGTTTTCAAAAATTGATTTGAAATCTGGTTATCATCAAATTAGAATGAGAGAAGGTGATGAATGGAAAACAGCTTTTAAAACTAAACATGGTTTATATGAGTGGTTAGTAATGCCTTTTGGTTTAACTAATGCACCAAGCACTTTCATGAGATTGATGAATCATGTTTTAAGAGCATTCATAGGCAAATTTATTGTTGTCTATTTTGATGATATCTTGGTTTATAGCAAAAATTTAGATGAGCATGTACAACATTTTACTTGTGTTTTTGATGTGCTTAGAGAAGAGAAGTTGTATGCTAATCTAAAGAAATGTTGTTTTTGCACTAATGAAATTACTTTTCTTGGATATATTGTCAATGACAAGGGCATTCATGTTGATCAAGAAAAGGTAAAAGTAATTAGAGAATGGCCAACACCCACAAGTGTAAGTGATGCAAGAAGCTTTCATGGTTTAGCTAGCTTTTATAGAAGGTTCATTAAAAATTTTTCTACCATAGCTGCACCTTTAACTGAATGCATCAAAAAGAATGTTGGTTTTAAGTGGGGAATTGAACAAGATGAGGCTTTTAACTTGCTAAAAGACAAATTAAGTTCTGCACCCTTGTTATCTTTGCCAAATTTTACTAAACCTTTTGAGATTGAGTGTGATGCAAGTGGCATAGGTATTGGAGGAGTTTTGATGCAAGAAGGCAAGCCCATAGCATTCTTTAGCGAAAAGCTAAGTGGAGCAAGTCTAAACTACCCTACATATGACAAGGAGTTCTATGCATTGGTGAGAGTTCTAAGGACATGGCAGCATTACCTTGGTTACAAAGAGTTCATAATTCACACTGACCATGAGTCCTTGAAGTATCTCAAAGGACAAGGAAAGCTCAACAAGAGACATGCAAAATGGGTGGAATTCATTGAATCCTTTCCGTACATCATTAAGTACAAGCAAGGGAAAGAAAATGTGGTGGCCGATGCATTATCAAGAAGGTATGCCTTGATCTCTAAACTTGATGCAAAATTATTAGGATTTGAATACATCAAAGATCTTTATTCTAATGATCCTGATTTTGCTAATGTTTATGGGGCATGTGAGAAAGGGGGTTTTGATAAGTTCTATAAGTTTGATGGTTTTCTTTTTCGGGAAAACAAATTGTGTGTGCCACAAAGTTCTTTAAGAGAGTTACTTGTGAGAGAGGCACATAGCGGAGGTTTAATGGGGCATTTTGGGATTAAGAAAACTTTGGATGTGTTGGGTGACCATTTCTTTTGGCCACACATGAAAAGGGATGTTAAGAGAATTTGTGAGAAATGCATTACTTGCAAACAAGCCAAATCCAAAGCAATGCCTCATGGTTTGTATACACCTCTTACCATACCAAATGAACCTTGGGTAGACATTTCTATGGATTTTGTTTTAGGATTACCTAGGTCCAAGGGAGGGAGAGATTCCATTTTTGTTGTTGTGGACAGGTTTAGCAAAATGGCACATTTCATTCCATGTCACAAGACGGATGATGCAACCCATATTGCCAATCTATTCTTCAAGGAGATTGTTAGGCTACATGGAGTGCCAAGGACCATTGTGAGTGATAGGGATGTCAAATTCCTAAGTCACTTTTGGAAGACTCTTTGGGGAAAGATGGGGACAAAGCTTTTGTATTCTACAACTTGTCATCCACAAACGGATGGACAAACGGAGGTGGTCAATAGGACACTTTCAACACTTTTGAGGGCTGTCATCCAAAGAAATCTGAAGAATTGGGAAGAATGTTTGCCACATGTGGAATTTGCTTACAATAGGAGTGTGCATGGTTCAACAAATTGCTCACCATTTGAAGTTGTGTATGGATTCAACCCAATGACTCCATTAGATTTGCTACCATTGCCATTGGACAAAGCTAATCTAGAGGGGAAACAAAAAGCTGAGTTCATCAAGACTTTGCATGAGAGGGTGCGTGCAAACATTGAGAAGAAGACACTCCAATATGAAAAGCAACACAACAAGGGGAGGAAGCAAGTCATTTTTGAGCCCGGAGATTGGGTGTGGGTGCACTTGAGGAAGGAAAGATTTCCTAACCAAAGGAAATCAAAGCTTATGCCAAGAGGAGATGGTCCTTTTAAAGTGCTTCAACGCATCAACAACAATGCCTACAAGCTAGAACTTCCAAGTGAGTATGGCAATGTTAGTGCTACATTTAATGTTAGTGACTTGTCTTTGTTTTATTTAGGTGATAAAGATGATGGAGCTGATTTGAGGACAAATCCTTTTGAAGAAAGGGGGAATGATGTGAATCCAAGTTCAAAGCCTAAAGAGATCCAAGATCCATTAATCGTACAAGAAGGCCCAATCACAAGGTCCAAATAATCACAAGATCCATTAATCGTACAAGAAGGCCCAATCACAAGGTCCAAATCCAAGAAGCTTCAAGAAGCCATATTGGGTTTAATTAAGGACATTTGGAAAGCCCACGAATTTCAGCCCAATAAGGCATCCATGGAGGCCCAAGGAATAATATTTAATTTTTTTTTGTGTTAATAACAATTAGGGTTACATGTAGCCACCATATGCAAGTTAATAGGGTAATTAATACCAAGTAATGGTTTATTATTATGGGTAGTGGTTACTAAAAGTTAATGGGGTAATCAATACCAAGTAATGGCTATTAATGTGGGTAATGGCTATTAAGGATATTTAAGAGTCAAAGTAATCCTATGTGTGTGAGTCTATTTTAGTAGTGTGAGCATGGACTTGTACTCTATATAAACAAGTCCTTTTCTTTCTTTTGTAGCATGAATGAATTTGATATATGAATTATAACTTTGTTTGAGTTTTATTGTGAGGAATTTTGTCTTTAATTTCTTGCATAAACTTTGTGACTTATCAAGCTTTATTCTAGCTTGTGGTGTCAAAATCTAAATCTTTGTTTTCTTTTTATTTATCAAACTTTCTTGTTTGTGGCATAAGAGGAAATTCAAAGTCTATCTTAGTATCTTTATCCTTGTTGGTAAAGGGGTTAAGTAGCATCTATCTTCTTACTTCAATCTTTGAACGATCCAAATTTGTGGATTAAATTGGTAATTTCTGGTTTTCTTCTAATTCAACTTATCATAGTATTCTTGCTATTGGGGAGTTAATTGATGAAACCTACAATTCCCATCATATAATATTTATGAACTTGGAAAGCTAGAATATGTACTCATTATTGCCAATATGCAAATGGAACGTTGGATAACATTTTTAAAACCATTTGTGCACAAATTTGTATGAGTTCACGTTTTGCGTTCAAACATACTCAAATGCGCGCAAATTGCGCGTTCAATTATGCCAATTCGATTTATGAGTTTGGAATGGTATAAATTGTAATTTTGCTCATAAATGTGCGGTCGGACCATCGGATAACCTCTTTAAAACCATCTGTGCACAAATTTGCCCGAGTACACATTTTGCGTTCAAATATGCATAAATGTGTACAAATTGTGCATTCAATTATTTCGATTTAATTTATGAGTTTTGAATGATGCAATTTGTAATTTTGCTTGTAAATATGCAGTTGGACCGTTGGAAAACACATTTGAAATAATTTATGCACAACTTTGCACGTTTTCACATTTTGCGCTCTAAAATGCATAAACGTGCACAAATTGTGCATTCAACAATATTTATGGTCCTAGAATGCTAGAAAGTGTACTTGTTATTGTTAACATGCAATTGGAAAACACCGGATGACAATTTAAAACCATTTGTGCATAAATTTGCATGACTTCACGTTTTGCGTTCAACCATGCACAAATTGTGCAGTCAATTATGTCAATTTGATTTATGAGTTTGGAATGATATAATGATTTGTAATTTTTCATGTAAATATGTAATTTGACCATTGGAAAACACGTTTGAAACAATCGATGCACAACTTTGCATGAGTGCACATTTTGCGCTCTAACATGCATAAACGTGCACAAATTGTGCATTCCATAATATCAATAATATTTATGGGCTCAGAATGCCAGAATATGTATTTGGTATTGTTGATATGCAATCAAAACGTTGGATAACATCTGTAAATCATTTGTGCACACATTTGTACGAGTTCACGTTTTGTGTTCAAACAAGCGCAAAAGTGCACAAATTGTGCATTCAATTATGCCGATTTGATTTGTGAGTTTGGAACGATATAATAATTTGTAATTTTTCAAGTAAATATGAAATTGGACCATTGGAAAACACGTTTCAAACGATTTATGCACAACTTTACACAAGTTCACATTTTGCGCTCTAAAATGCATAAACGTGCACAAATTGCGCATTCAATAATATCAATACTATTTATGAGGTTAGAATGCTAGAATATGTACTTATTATTGCTAATATGCAAATGGAACATTGGATAACATTTTTAAAACCATTCGGGCGCAAATTTGTACGAGTTCACGTTTTACGTCCAAACATGCGCAAATTGTGCATTCAATTATGTCAATTTGATTCATGAGTTTGGAATGGTATAATATGTAATTTTGGTCATAAACGCGCAATTGGACCATTGGATAACCTCTTTAAAACCATTTGTGCACAAATTTGCACTAGTTAACGATTTGCTTTCAAACATGCGCAAGTGCATACAAATTGTGCATTCAATTATTTCAATTTAATTTATGAGTTCGGAATGATGTAATTTGTAATTTTGCTCGTAAATATGCAATTAGACCATTGGAAAACATGTTTCAAACAATTTATGCACAACTTTTCACAAGTTCACATTTTGCGCTCTCAAATGCATAAACGTGCACAAATTGTGCATTCAATAACATCAGTAGTATTTATGAGATTATAATGCTAGAATGTGTACTTATTATTGCAAATGGAACGTTGGATAACATTTTTAAAACCATTTGCGCGCAAAATTTGAACGAGTTCACATTTGGCGTTCAAACATGCACAAATGCGCGCGAATTATGCATTCGATTATGTCAATTTCATTTATGACTTTGGAATACTGTAATTTGTAATTTTTCTTGAAAATATGCAATTGGACCATTAGAAAACACGTTTGAAACAATTTACGCATAACTTTGCACGAGTTCACATTTTGCACTCTAAAATGCATAAACGTGCACAAATCGTGCATTCAATAATATCTATAATATTTATGAACTTGGAAAGCTAGAATATGTACTCATTATTGCCAATATGCAAATGGAACATTGGATAACATTTTTAAAACCATTTGTGCACAAATTTGTATGAGTTCACGTTTTGCGTTCAAACATACTCAAATGCGCGCAAATTGCGCGTTCAATTATGCCAATTCGATTTATGAGTTTGGAATGGTATAAATTGTAATTTTGCTCATAAATGTGCGGTCGGACCATCGGATAACCTCTTTAAAACCATCTGTGCACAAATTTGCCCGAGTACACATTTTGCGTTCAAATATGCATAAATGTGTACAAATTGTGCATTCAATTATTTCGATTTAATTTATGAGTTTTGAATGATGCAATTCGTAATTTTGCTTGTAAATATACAGTTGGACCGTTGGAAAACACATTTGAAATAATTTATGCACAACTTTGCACGTTTTCACATTTTGCGCTCTAAAATGCATAAACGTGCACAAATTGTGCATTCAACAATATTTATGGTCCTAGAATGCTAGAAAGTGTACTTGTTATTGTTAACATGCAATTGGAAAACACCGGATGACAATTTAAAACCATTTGTGCATAAATTTGCATGACTTCACGTTTTGCGTTCAACCATGCACAAATTGTGCAGTCAATTATGTCAATTTGATTTATGAGTTTGGAATGATATAATAATTTGTAATTTTTCATGTAAATATGTAATTTGACCATTGGAAAACACGTTTGAAACAATCGATGCACAACTTTGCATGAGTGCACATTTTGCGCTCTAACATGCATAAACGTGCACAAATTGTGCATTCAATAATATCAATAATATTTATGGGCTCAGAATGCCAGAATATGTATTTGGTATTGTTGATATGCAATCAAAACGTTGGATAACATCTGTAAATCATTTGTGCACACATTTGTACGAGTTCACGTTTTGTGTTCAAACAAGCGCAAAAGTGCACAAATTGTGCATTCAATTATGCCGATTTGATTTGTGAGTTTGGAACGATATAATAATTTGTAATTTTTCAAGTAAATATGAAATTGGACCATTGGAAAACACGTTTCAAACGATTTATGCACAACTTTACACAAGTTCACATTTTGCGCTCTAAAATGCATAAACGTGCACAAATTGCGCATTCAATAATATCAATACTATTTATGAGGTTAGAATGCTAGAATATGTACTTATTATTGCTAATATGCAAATGGAACATTGGATAACATTTTTAAAACCATTCGGGCGCAAATTTGTACAAGTTCACGTTTTACGTCCAAACATGCGCAAATTGTGCATTCAATTATGTCAATTTGATTCATGAGTTTGGAATGGTATAATATGTAATTTTGGTCATAAACGCGCAATTGGACCATTGGATAACCTCTTTAAAACCATTTGTGCACAAATTTGCACTAGTTAACGATTTGCTTTCAAACATGCGCAAGTGCATACAAATTGTGCATTCAATTATTTCAATTTAATTTATGAGTTTGGAATGATGTAATTTGTAATTTTGCTCGTAAATATGCAATTAGACCATTGGAAAACATGTTTCAAACAATTTATGCACAACTTTTCACAAGTTCACATTTTGCGCTCTCAAATGCATAAACGTGCACAAATTGTGCATTCAATAACATCAGTAGTATTTATGAGATTATAATGCTAGAATGTGTACTTATTATTACAAATGGAACGTTGGATAACATTTTTAAAACCATTTGCGCGCAAAATTTGAACGAGTTCACATTTGGCGTTCAAATATGCACAAATGCGCGCGAATTGTGCATTCGATTATGTCAATTTCATTTGTGACTTTGGAATACTGTAATTTGTAATTTTTCTTGAAAATATGCAATTGGACCATTAGAAAACACGTTTGAAACAATTTATGCATAACTTTGCACGAGTTCACATTTTGCGCTCTAAAATGCATAAACGTGCACAAATCGTGCATTCAATAATATCTATAATATTTATGAACTTGGAAAGCTAGAATATGTACTCATTATTGCCAATATGCAAATGGAACGTTGGATAACATTTTTAAAACCATTTGTGCACAAATTTGTATGAGTTCACGTTTTGCGTTCAAACATACTCAAATGCGCGCAAATTGCGCGTTCAATTATGCCAATTCGATTTATGAGTTTGGAATGGTATAAATTGTAATTTTGCTCATAAATGTGCGGTCGGACCATCGGATAACCTCTTTAAAACCATCTGTGCACAAATTTGCCCGAGTACACATTTTGCGTTCAAATATGCATAAATGTGTACAAATTGTGCATTCAATTATTTCGATTTAATTTATGAGTTTTGAATGATGCAATTTGTAATTTTGCTTGTAAATATGCAGTTGGACCGTTGGAAAACACATTTGAAATAATTTATGCACAACTTTGCACGTTTTCACATTTTGCGCTCTAAAATGCATAAACGTGCACAAATTGTGCATTCAACAATATTTATGGTCCTAGAATGCTAGAAAGTGTACTTGTTATTGTTAACATGCAATTGGAAAACACCGGATGACAATTTAAAACCATTTGTGCATAAATTTGCACGACTTCACGTTTTGCGTTCAACCATGCACAAATTGTGTAGTCAATTATGTCAATTTGATTTATGAGTTTGGAATGATATAATAATTTGTAATTTTTCATGTAAATATGTAATTTGACCATTGGAAAACACGTTTGAAACAATCGATGCACAACTTTGCATGAGTGCACATTTTGCGCTCTAACATGCATAAACGTGCACAAATTGTGCATTCAATAATATCAATAATATTTATGGGCTCAGAATGCCAGAATATGTATTTGGTATTGTTGATATGCAATCAAAACGTTCGATAACATCTGTAAATCATTTGTGCACACATTTGTACGAGTTCACGTTTTGTGTTCAAACAAGCGTAAAAGTGCACAAATTGTGCATTCAATTATGCCGATTTGATTTGTGAGTTTGGAACGATATAATAATTTGTAATTTTTCAAGTAAATATGAAATTGGACCATTGGAAAACACGTTTCAAACGATTTATGCACAACTTTACACAAGTTCACATTTTGCGCTCTAAAATGCATAAACGTGCACAAATTGCGCATTCAATAATATCAATACTATTTATGAGGTTAGAATGCTATAATATGTACTTATTATTGCTAATATGCAAATGGAACATTGGATAACATTTTTAAAACCATTCGGGCGCAAATTTGTACGAGTTCACGTTTTACGTCCAAACATGCGCAAATTGTGCATTCAATTATGTCAATTTGATTCATGAGTTTGGAATGGTATAATATGTAATTTTGGTCACAAACGCGCAATTGGACCATTGGATAACCTCTTTAAAACCATTTGTGCACAAATTTGCACTAGTTAACGATTTGCTTTCAAACATGCGCAAGTGCATACAAATTGTGCATTCAATTATTTCAATTTAATTTATGAGTTCGGAATGATGTAATTTGTAATTTTGCTCATAAATATGCAATTAGACCATTGGAAAACATGTTTCAAACAATTTATGCACAACTTTTCACAAGTTCACATTTTGCGCTCTCAAATGCATAAACGTGCACAAATTGTGCATTCAATAACATCAATAGTATTTATGAGATTATAATGTTAGAATGTGTACTTATTATTGCAAATGGAACGTTGGATAACATTTTTAAAACCATTTGCGCGCAAAATTTGAACGAGTTCACATTTGGCGTTCAAACATGCACAAATGCGCGCGAATTGTGCATTCGATTATGTCAATTTCATTTATGTCTTTGGAATACTGTAATTTGTAATTTTTCTTGAAAATATGCAATTGGACCATTAGAAAACACGTTTGAAACAATTTATGCATAACTTTGCACGAGTTCACATTTTGCGCTCTAAAATGCATAAACGTGCACAAATCGTGCATTCAATAATATCTATAATATTTATGAACTTGGAAAGCTAGAATATGTACTCATTATTGCCAATATGCAAATGGAACGTTGGATAACATTTTTAAAACCATTTGTGCACAAATTTGTATGAGTTCACGTTTTGCGTTCAAACATACTCAAATGCGCGCAAATTGCGCGTTCAATTATGCCAATTCGATTTATGAGTTTGGAATGGTATAAATTGTAATTTTGCTCATAAATGTGCGGTCGGACCATCGGATAACCTCTTTAAAACCATCTGTGCACAAATTTGCCCGAGTACACATTTTGCGTTCAAATATGCATAAATGTGTACAAATTGTGCATTCAATTATTTCGATTTAATTTATGAGTTTTGAATGATGCAATTTGTAATTTTGCTTGTAAATATGCAGTTGGACCGTTGGAAAACACATTTGAAATAATTTATGCACAACTTTGCACGTTTTCACATTTTGCGCTCTAAAATGCATAAACGTGCACAAATTGTGCATTCAACAATATTTATGGTCCTAGAATGCTAGAAAGTGTACTTGTTATTGTTAACATGCAATTGGAAAACACCGGATGACAATTTAAAACCATTTGTGCATAAATTTGCACGACTTCACGTTTTGCGTTCAACCATGCACAAATTGTGCAGTCAATTATGTCAATTTGATTTATGAGTTTGGAATGATATAATAATTTGTAATTTTTCATGTAAATATGTAATTTGACCATTGGAAAACACGTTTGTAAACAATCGATGCACAATTTTGCATGAGTGCACATTTTGCGCTCTAACATGCATAAACGTGCACAAATTGTGCATTCAATAATATCAATAATATTTATGGGCTTAGAATGCCAGAATATGTATTTGGTATTGTTGATATGCAATCAAAACATTGGATAACATCTATAAATCATTTGTGCACACATTTGTACGAGTTCACGTTTTGTGTTCAAACAAGCGCAAAAGTGCACAAATTGTGCATTCAATTATGCCGATTTGGTTTGTGAGTTTGGAACGATATAATAATTTGTAATTTTTCAAGTAAATATGAAATTGGACCATTGGAAAACACGTTTCAAACGATTTATGCACAACTTTACACAAGTTCACATTTTGCGCTCTAAAATGCATAAACGTGCACAAATTGCGCATTCAATAATATCAATACTATTTATGAGGTTAGAATGCTATAATATGTACTTATTATTGCTAATATGCAAATGGAACATTGGATAACATTTTTAAAACCATTCGGGCGCAAATTTGTACGAGTTCACGTTTTACGTCCAAACATGCGCAAATTGTGCATTCAATTATGTCAATTTGATCATGAGTTTGGAATGGTATAATATGTAATTTTGGTCATAAACGCGCAATTGGACCATTGGATAACCTCTTTAAAACCATTTGTGCACAAATTTGCACTAGTTAACGATTTGCTTTCAAACATGCGCAAGTGCATACAAATTGTGCATTCAATTATTTCAATTTAATTTATGAGTTCGGAATGATGTAATTTGTAATTTTGCTCGTAAATATGCAATTAGACCATTGGAAAACATGTTTCAAACAATTTATGCACAACTTTTCACAAGTTCACATTTTGCGCTCTCAAATGCATAAACGTGCACAAATTGTGCATTCAATAACATCAATAGTATTTATGAGATTATAATGCTAGAATGTGTACTTATTATTGCAAATGGAACGTTGGATAACATTTTTAAAAACCATTTGCGTGCAAAATTTGAACGAGTTCACATTTGGCGTTCAAACATGCACAAATGCGCGCGAATTGTGCATTCGATTATGTCAATTTCATTTATGACTTTGGAATACTGTAATTTGTAATTTTTCTTGAAAATATGCAATTGGACCATTAGAAAACACGTTTGAAACAATTTATGCATAACTTTGCACGAGTTCACATTTTGCGCTCTAAAATGCATAAACGTGCACAAATCGTGCATTCAATAATATCTATAATATTTATGAACTTGGAAAGCTAGAATATGTACTCATTATTGCCAATATGCAAATGGAACGTTGGATAACATTTTTAAAACCATTTGTGCATAAATTTGTATGAGTTCACGTTTTGCGTTCAAACATACTCAAATGCGCGCAAATTGCGCGTTCAATTATGCCAATTCAATTTATGAGTTTGGAATGGTATAAATTGTAATTTTGCTCATAAATGTGCGGTCGGACCATCGGATAACCTCTTTAAAACCATCTGTGCACAAATTTGCCCGAGTACACATTTTGTGATGTGAATCCAAGTTCAAAGCCTAAAGAGATCCAAGATCCATTAATGGTACAAGAAGGCCCAATCACAAGGTCCAAGTCCAAGAAGCTTCAAGAAGCCATATTGGGTTTAATTAAGGACATTTGGAAAGCCCAAGAATTTCAGCCCAATAAGGCATCCATGGAGGCCCAAGGAATAATATTTAACTTGTTTTTGTGTTAATAACAATTAGGGTTACATGTAGCCACCATATACAAGTTAATAGGGTAATTAATACCAAGTAATGGCTATTATTATGGGTAGTGGTTACTAAAGTTAATGGGGTAATCAATACCAAGTAATGGCTATTAATGTGGGTAATGGTTATTAAGGCCATTTAAGAGTAAAAGTAATCCTATGTGTGTGAGTCTATTTTAGTAGTGTGAGCATGGACTTGTACTCTATATAAACAAATCCTTTTCTTTCTTTTGTAGGATGAATGAATTTGATATATGAATTATAATTTTGTTTGAGTTTTATTGTGAGGAATTTTGTCTTTAATTTCTTGCATAAACTTTGTGACTTATCAAGCTTTATTCTAGCTTGTGGTGTCAAAATCTAAATCTTTGTTTTCTTGTTATTTATCAAACTTTCTTGTTTGTGGCATAAGAGGAAATTCAAAGTCCATCTTAGTATCTTTATCCTTGTTGGTAAAGGGGTTAAGTAGCATCTATCTTCTTACTTCAATCTTTGAGCGATCCGAATTTGTGGATTAGAATTGGTAATTTCTAGTTTTCTTTCAATTCAACTTATCATAGTATTCTTGCTATTGGGGAGTTAATTGATGAAACCTATAATTCCCATCATAAGTGGTATCAGAGCATTGGCTCAAGATTGAGGTTTGCGTATCCAAAACTATCTTTGAGTTCTCAATATCTTGTGTTCATCTTATATTTTGCACCTTTCTTGCTATCTATTATTCTTGTTATTTTTTTTTTATCTTTATTCTTCTTATCTCAAGATTTGTTTGCAGATATCAAAAAAAAAAAAAAATTCGTCCATAAAAAAAAAAAAAAAAAATTCATCCATAAAAAAAAAAGTATATGTTATCTTTGATATTCCTATGTTAGATCACAGTTTACATTAAAAAAAAAATTGACTCTTCATATTCCATTGAGATCTATCTTTATAATTCTGTCTCTTTGTGTTCTTTGATGATCTATCTTTGTTTTTCATTTCTATTAGCCTATTTATTACAAATTGTTCTTTTCTTTAAGCCTACCTTATTATTTTCTTGTTAGCCTACCTTATTTTTTTTATCATTGATTACTACATTCTTGAATTTTGTTTGATTGAGAAACTTAGTTAATCTAAGAAATCAAAAGGCAAATTTGAGAGGTAAAAGGCAAGAGTGTGAGATCATTAGAGAAAAAAGCCAAAATTGAGTGTAAACACGAGTGGTATACATAAATTTTGAGTGAAACACGTGAGGGAGTGTTGTGAGATTGTTTTTTTTTTCTATTTTCTTTTGTTAAAATTTTAGGTTTTACAATCATGTCAAAAGACACAAGTTCTTCTTCTACAAATGATCATGTGATTCAAGCTATGCAACAACAATTCGAAAGAATGTTTAACATGATGGCGGGAGTCAATGAGAAATTGGAGAGGCATGATGGCATCCTTAACCAATTACAAGGAGAGCCTAACCAATTACAAGGAGAGCCTAAAGAAAGGAGACGTCCACCAATTGACCAAGAGGACTATGAAGGAGAGGATGAATTGGATGATGATCAAGTCACCTTGGTGGGACAACAAATCAATCCTAGGAGACAAGCTAGGAGAGGACATCCTAAAGATGATGTTGATCACAACCTTGGAAGCATCAAAATGAAGATTCCTTCATTCCAAGGAAGAAATGATCCAGATGTGTACCTTGAATGGGAGAGGAAAGTGGAACTCATCTTCGAATGTCACAATTATTCGGAGGAGAAAAAGGTAAAACTTGCCGCTGTTGAGTTTAGTGATTATGCAATTGTTTGGTGGGATCAATTTTGCAAGGAAAGACGTAGATATGAAGAAAGACCCGTGGAGTCTTGGAGGGAAATGAAGCAAATCATGAGAAAGAGGTTTGTTCCAAGCCACTACTATAGAGAGCTTCATCAAAGGTTACAAACTCTAATTCAAGGATCCATGAGTGTGGAGGAGTATCACAAAGAAATGGAGAAGGCTATGATTAGAGCAAATGTGGTAGAAGATCGTGAAGCTACCATGGCAAGGTTCTTGAGAGGGCTAAACAAAAACATTGCTGATGTTGTTGATTTGCAACATTATGTGGAGATTGAAGATATGGTGAATTTGGCCATGAAAGTGGAAAGGCAATTGAAAGGAAAGAGGTATGATTCTAAACCAAATGTGGGTTCTTCTTCTTCTTGGAAAACTTCTTGGGGGAAAAAGGATAATAAACCTTTTAACAAGTCAAAAGTGGAAGAAAATAAACCAAAAATTGACTTGGGTAATAAGGGAAAGGGTGAGAATCAACCAACCCAAACTAGGGGAATAAAATGTTTTAAGTGTTTGGGTCATGGACACATTGCTAGGGAATGTCCAAATAAGAAAGCTATGATTCTAAGGGATGGTGATATTGAATCGGAGAGTGAGGGGGATAGTGATGATGATATGCCTTCTTTAGAAGATTGTAGTGATGTTGAATGTGCTAAGGGAGATAATCTTGTTGTTCAAAGAACATTGAGTTTGCAAAATAAACATGATGTCCATAGGGAGCAAAGGGAAAATTTGTTTCATACTCATTGTTTGATTTCTAACAAGTTGTGCAACATGATTGTGGATAGTGGAAGTTGTACTAATGTAGCAAGCACTTTACTAGTGGAGAAATTGAAGTTGCCTACTACCAAGCACCCAAGACCATACAAGTTGCAATGGCTTAATGAAAGTGGAGTTGTAAAGGTAAATAAGCAAGTTCTAATTTCTTTTCAAATTGGTAGATATAAGGATGAGGTGTTGTGTGATGTGTTACCAATGTTGGCCGGACATATGTTGTTGGGGAGACCTTGGCAATATGATAGAAGGGCTAATCATGATGGATTCAAAAATATGTATACTTTGACTATGGATGGAAAAAGGTTTAACCTTGGACCATTAACCCCAAAACAGATTTTTGAAGACCAAATGCGCATCAAGCAACAATATGAAGAAATGGGTTCTTCATTGGGAAATTCTTTGGGAAGGGAAACCTTTGAGAGTAAAGAAAAAGGTGAGATGAGTGAACCTAAAAATTCCAATTCTCTTGACCAAAATGGGAAACACATGGTGAGAGAAAACAAGGAAGGTTCAAATGAAAGAAAAATGAGTGTTTATGCAAAAATGAGTGATGTGAAGGAAGCTATGCTTTTGAGGCAACATATGCTTGTACTTATGTACAAGGAGATTTTGCATATTTCTAATGAAATAACCAATGGTTTGCCTAGTGTTGTTGTTGATCTTTTGCAGGTTTATGAAGATTTATTTCCAGAAGAAATTCCAAATGGTTTGCCACCTAAAAGAGGCATTGAGCACCAAATTGATTTCATACCTGGAGCAAGCATTCCAAATAGACCAGCATATAGATGTAATCCGGAGGAGACCAAGGAAATCCAAAAGCAAGTGAGTGAGCTTATGGAGAAGGGTTATGTTCGTGAAAGCATGAGTCCATGTGCCGTACCCGTCTTATTAGTGCCTAAGAAAGATGGAACTTGGAGGATGTGTGTTGATTGTCGTGCCATCAACAAAATCACGGTGAAGTATAGACATCCCATTCCTAGGCTAGATGACATGTTGGATGAATTGCATGGTTCATATTCGTAGGTTCCATCAATTAGCTCCCCAATAGCAAGAATACTATGATAAGTTGAATTGAAAGAAAACTAGAAATTACCAATTTAATCCACAAATTCGGATCGTTCAAAGATTGAAGTAAGAAGATAGATGCTACTTAACCCCTTTACCAACAAGGATAAAGATACTAAGATAGACTTTGAATTTCCTCTTATGCCACAAACAAGAATGTTTGATAAATAACAAGAAAACAAAGATTTAGATTTTGACACCACAAGCTAGAATAAAGCTTGATAAGTCACAAAGTTTATGCAAGAAATTAAAGACAAAATTCCTCACAATAAAACTCAAACAAAGTTATAATTCATATATCAAATTCATTCATGCTACAAAAGAAAGAGAAGGACTTGTTTATATAGAGTACAAGTCCATGCTCACACTACTAAAATAGACTCACACACATAGGATTACTTTTACTCTTAAATGGCCTTAATAACCATTAACCACATTAATAGCCATTACTTATTATTGATTACCCCATTAACTTTAGTAACCACTACCCATAATAATAGCCATTACTTGGTATTAATTACCCTATTAACTTGTATATGGTGGCTACATGTAACCCTAATTGTTATTAACACAAAAACAAGTTAAATATTATTCCTTGGGCCTCCATGGATGCCTTATTGGGCTGAAATTCGTGGGCTTTCCAAATGTCCTTAATTAAACCCAATATGGCTTCTTGAAGCTTCTTGGATTTGGACCTTGTGATTGGGCCTTCTTGTAATATTAATGGATCTTTGATCTCTTTAGGCTTTGAACTTGGATTCACATCATTCCCCCTTTCTTCAAAAGGATTTGTCCTCAAATCAGCTCCATCATCTTTATCACCTAAATCAAACAAAGACAAGTCACTAACATTGAAAGTAGCACTAACATTGCCATACTCACTTGGAAGTTCTAGCTTGTAGGCATTATTGTTGATGCGTTGAAGCACTTTAAAAGGACCATCTCCTCTTGGCATAAGCTTTGATTTCCTTTGGTTAGGAAATCTTTCCTTCCTCAAGTGCACCCACACCCAATCTCCGGGCTCAAAAATGACTTGCTTCCTCCCCTTGTTGTGTTGCTTTTCATATTGGAGTGTCTTCTTCTCAATGTTTGCACGCACCCTCTCATGCAAAGTCTTGATGAACTCAGCTTTTTGTTTCCCCTCTAGATTAGCTTTGTCCATTGGCAATGGTAGCAAATCTAATGGAGTCATTGGGTTGAATCCATACACAACTTCAAATGGTGAGCAATTTGTTGAACCATGCACACTCCTATTGTAAGCAAATTCCACATGTGGCAAACATTCTTCCCAATTCTTCAGATTTCTTTGGATGACAGCCCTCAAAAGTGTTGAAAGTGTCCTATTGACCACCTCCGTTTGTCCATCCGTTTGTGGATGACAAGTTGTAGAATACAAAAGCTTTGTCCCCATCTTTCCCCAAAGAGTCTTCCAAAAGTGACTTAGGAATTTGACATCCCTATCACTCACAATGGTCCTTGGCACTCCATGTAGCCTAACAATCTCCTTGAAGAATAGATTGGCAATATGGGTTGCATCATCCGTCTTGTGACATGGAATGAAATGTGCCATTTTGCTAAACCTGTCCACAACAACAAAAATGGAATCTCTCCCTCCCTTAGACCTAGGTAATCCTAAAACAAAATCCATAGAAATGTCTACCCAAGGTTCATTTGGTATGGTAAGAGGTGTATACAAACCATGAGGCATTGCTTTGGATTTGGCTTGTTTGCAAGTAATGCATTTCTCACAAATTCTCTTAACATCCCTTTTCATGTGTGGCCAAAAGAAATGGTCACCCAACACATCCAAAGTTTTCTTAATCCCAAAATGCCCCATTAAACCTCCGCTATGTGCCTCTCTCACAAGTAACTCTCTTAAAGAACTTTGTGGCACACACAATTTATTTTCCCGAAAAAGAAAACCATCAAACTTATAGAACTTATCAAAACCCCCTTTCTCACATGCCCCATAAACATTAGAAAAATCAGGATCATTAGAATAAAGATCTTTGATGTATTCAAATCCTAATAATTTTGCATCAAGTTTAGAGATCAAGGCATACCTTCTTGACAATGCATCGGCCACCACATTTTCTTTCCCTTGCTTGTACTTAATGATGTACGGAAAGGATTCAATGAATTCCACCCATTTTGCATGTCTCTTGTTGAGCTTTCCTTGTCCTTTGAGATACTTCAAGGACTCATGGTCAGTGTGAATTATGAATTCTTTGTAACCAAGGTAATGCTGCCATGTCCTTAGAACCCTCACCAATGCATAGAACTCCTTGTCATATGTAGGGTAGTTTAGACTTGTTCCACTTAGCTTTTCGCTAAAGAATGCTATGGGCTTGCCTTCTTGCATCAAAACTCCTCCAATACCTATGCCACTTGCATCGCACTCAATCTCAAAAGGTTTAGTAAAATTTGGCAAAGATAACAAGGGTGCAGAACTTAATTTGTCTTTTAGCAAGTTAAAAGCCTCATCTTGTTCAATTCCCCACTTAAAACCAACATTCTTTTTGATGCATTCAGTTAAAGGTGCAGCTATGGTAGAAAAATTTTTAATGAACCTTCTATAAAAGCTAGCTAAACCATGAAAGCTTCTTGCATCACTTACACTTGTGGGTGTTGGCCATTCTCTAATTACTTTTACCTTTTCTTGATCAACATGAATGCCCTTGTCATTGACAATATATCCAAGAAAAGTAATTTCATTAGTGCAAAAACAGCATTTCTTTAGATTAGCATACAACTTCTCTTCTCTAAGCACATCAAAAACACAAGTCAAATGTTGTACATGCTCATCTAAATTTTTGCTATAAACCAAGATATCATCAAAATAGACAACAACAAATTTTCCTATGAATGCTCTTAAAACATGATTCATCAATCTCATGAAAGTGCTTGGTGCATTAGTTAAACCAAAAGGCATTACTAACCACTCATATAAACCATGTTTAGTTTTAAAAGCTGTTTTCCATTCATCACCTTCTCTCATTCTAATTTGATGATAACCAGATTTCAAATCAATTTTTGAAAACAAATATGAACCATGCAATTCATCCAACATGTCATCTAGCCTAGGAATGGGATGTCTATACTTCACCGTGATTTTGTTGATGGCACGACAATCAACACACATCCTCCAAGTTCCATCTTTCTTAGGCACTAATAAGACGGGTACGGCACATGGACTCATGCTTTCATGAACATAACCCTTCTCCATAAGCTCACTCACTTGCTTTTGGATTTCCTTGGTCTCCTCCGGATTACATCTATATGCTGGTCTATTTGGAATGCTTGCTCCAGGTATGAAATCAATTTGGTGCTCAATGCCTCTTTTAGGTGGCAAACCATTTGGAATTTCTTCTGGAAATAAATCTTCATAAACCTGCAAAAGATCAACAACAACACTAGGCAAACCATTGGTTATTTCATTAGAAATATACAAAATCTCCTTGAACATAAGTACAAGCATATGTTGCCTCAAAAGCATAGCTTCCTTCACATCACTCATTTTTGCATAAACACTCATTTTTCTTTCATTTGAACCTTCCTTGTTTTCTCTCACCATGTGTTTCCCATTTTGGTCAAGAGAATTGGAATTTTTAGGTTCACTCATCTCACCTTTTTCTTTACTCTCAAAGGTTTCCCTTCCCAAAGAATTTCCCAATGAAGAACCCATTTCTTCATATTGTTGCTTGATGCGCATTTGGTCTTCAAAAATCTGTTTTGGGGTTAATGGTCCAAGGTTAAACCTTTTTCCATCCATAGTCAAAGTATACATATTTTTGAATCCATCATGATTAGCCCTTCTATCATATTGCCAAGGTCTCCCCAACAACATATGTCCGGCCAACATTGGTAACACATCACACAACACCTCATCCTTATATCTACCAATTTGAAAAGAAATTAGAACTTGCTTATTTACCTTTACAACTCCACTTTCATTAAGCCATTGCAACTTGTATGGTCTTGGGTGCTTGGTAGTAGGCAACTTCAATTTCTCCACTAGCAAAGTGCTTGCTACATTAGTACAACTTCCACTATCCACAATCATGTTGCACAACTTGTTAGAAATCAAACAATGAGTATGAAACAAATTTTCCCTTTGCTCCCTATGGACATCATGTTTATTTTGCAAACTCAATGTTCTTTGAACAACAAGATTATCTCCCTTAGCACATTCAACATCACTACAATCTTCTAAAGAAGGCATATCATCATCACTATCCCCCTCACTCTCTGATTCAATATCACCATCCCTTAGAATCATAGCTTTCTTATTTGGACATTCCCTAGCAATGTGCCCATGACCCAAACACTTAAAACATTTGATTCCCCTAGTTTGGGCTGGTTGATTCTCACCCTTTCCCTTATTACCCAAGTCAATTTTAGGTTTAGTTTCTTCCACTTTTGACTTGTTAAAAGGTTTATTATCCTTTTTCCCCCAAGAAGTTTTCCAAGAAGAAGAAGAACCCACATTTGGTTTAGAATCATACCTCTTTCCTTTCAATTGCCTTTCCACTTTCATGGCCAAATTCACCATATCTTCAATCTCCACGTAATGTTGCAAATCAACAACATCAGCAATGTTTTTGTTTAGCCCTCTCAAAAACCTTGCCATGGTAGCTTCACGATCTTCTACCACATTTGCTCTAATCATAGCCTTCTCCATTTCTTTGTGATACTCCTCAACACTCATGGATCCTTGAATTAGAGTTTGTAACCTTTGATGAAGCTCTCTATAGTAGTGGCTTGGAACAAACCTCTTTCTCATGATTTGCTTCATTTCCCTCCAAGACTCCACGGGTCTTTCTTCATATCTACGTCTTTCCTTGCAAAATTGATCCCACCAAACAATTGCATAATCACTAAACTCAACAGCGGCAAGTTTTACCTTTTTCTCCTCCGAATAATTGTGACATTCGAAGATGAGTTCCACTTTCCTCTCCCATTCAAGGTACACATCTGGATCATTTCTTCCTTGGAATGAAGGAATCTTCATTTTGATGCTTCCAAGGTTGCGATCAACATCATCTTTAGGACATCCTCTCCTAGCTTGTCTCCTAGGATTGATTTGTTGTCCCACCAAGGTGACTTGATCATCATCCAATTCATCCTCTCCTTCATAGTCCTCTTGGTCAATTGGTGGACGTCTCCTTTCTTTAGGCTCTCCTTGTAATTGGTTAAGGATGCCATCATGCCTCTCCAATTTCTCATTGACTCCCGCCATCATGTTAAACATTCTTTCGAATTGTTGTTGCATAGCTTGAATCACATGATCATTTGTAGAAGAAGAACTTGTGTCTTTTGACATGATTGTAAAACCTAAAATTTTAACAAAAGAAAATAGACAAAAAAACAATCTCACAACACTCCCTCACGTGTTTCACTCAAAATTAATGTATACCACTCGTGTTTACACTCAATTTTGGCTTTTTCTCTAATGATCTCACACTCTTGCCTTTTACCTCTCAAATTTGCCTTTTGATTTCTTAAATTAACTAAGTTTCTCAATCAAACAAAATTCAAGAATGTAGTAATCAATGATAAAAAAATAAGGTAGGCTAACAAGAAAATAATAAGGTAGGCTTAAAGAAAAGAACAATTTGTAACAAATAGGCTAATAGAAATGAAAAAACAAAGATAGATTATCAAAGAACACAAAGAGACAGAATTATAAAGATAGATCTCAATGGAATATGAAGAGTCAATTTTTTTTTTTAATGTAAACTGAGATCTAACATAGGAATATCAAAGATAACATATACTTTTTTTTTTATGGACGAATTTTTTTTTTTTTTTTTTGATATCTGCAAATAAAATCTTGAGATAAGAAGAATAAAGATAAAAACAAAAAATAACAAGAATAATAGATAGCAAGAAAGGTGCAAAATATAAGATGAACATAAGATATTGAGAACTAAAAGATAGTTTTGGATATGCAAACCTCAATCTTGAGCCAATGCTCTGATACCACTTATGATGGAAATTATAGGTTTCATCAATTAACTCCCCAATAGCAAGAATACTATGATAAGTTGAATTGAAAGAAAACTAGAAATTACCAATTCTAATCCATAAATTCGGATCGTTCAAAGATTGAAGTAAGAAGATAGATGCTACTTAACCCCTTTACCAACAAGGATAAAGATACTAAGATAGACTTTGAATTTCCTCTTATGCCACAAACAAGAAAGTTTGATAAATAACAAGAAAACAAAGATTTAGATTTTGACACCACAAGCTAGAATAAAGCTTGATAAGTCACAAAGTTTATGCAAGAAATTAAAGACAAAATTCCTCACAATAAAACTCAAACAAAATTATAATTCATATATCAAATTCATTCATGCTACAAAAGAAAGAGAAGGACTTGTTTATATAGAGTACAAGTCCATGCTCACACTACTAAAATAGACTCACACACATAGGATTACTTTTACTCTTAAATGGCCTTAATAACCATTACCCACATTAATAGCCATTACTTGGTATTGATTACCCCATTAACTTTAGTAACCACTACCCATAATAATAGCCATTACTTGGTATTAATTACCCTATTAACTTGTATATGGTGGCTACATGTAACCCTAATTGTTATTAACACAAAAATAAGTTAAATATTATTCCTTGGGCCTCCATGGATGCCTTATTGGGCTGAAATTCGTGGGCTTTCCAAATGTCCTTAATTAAACCCAATATGGCTTCTTGAAGCTTCTTGGATTTGGACCTTGTGATTGGGCCTTCTTGTACTATTAATGGATCTTTGATCTCTTTAGGCTTTGAACTTGGATTCACATCATGGGAATTATAGGTTGAACTCCCCAATAACTCCCCAATAGGAAAGTGGAACTCATTTTCGAATGTCACAATTATTCGGAGGAGAAAAAGGTAAAACTTACCGCTGTTGAGTTTAGTGATTATGCAATTGTTTGGTGGGATCAATTTTGCAAGGAAAGACGTAGATATGAAGAAAGACCCGTGGAGTCTTGGAGGGAAATGAAGCAAATCATGAGAAAGAGGTTTGTTCCAAGCCACTACTATAGAGAGCTTCATCAAAGGTTACAAACTCTAATTCAAGGATCCATGAGTGTGGAGGAGTATCACAAAGAAATGGAGAAGGCTATGATTAGAGCAAATGTGGTAGAAGATCGTGAAGCTACCATGGCAAGGTTTTTGAGAGGGCTAAACAAAAACATTGCTGATGTTGTTGATTTGCAACATTATGTGGAGATTGAAGATATGGTGAATTTGGCCATGAAAGTGGAAAGGCAATTGAAAGGAAAGAGGTATGATTCTAAACCAAATGTGGGTTCTTCTTCTTCTTCTTGGAAAACTTCTTGGGGGAAAAAGGATAATAAACCTTTTAACAAGTCAAAAGTGGAAGAAAATAAACCTAAAATTGACTTGGCTAATAAGGGAAAGGGTGAGAATCAACTAGCCCAAACTAGGGGAATCAAATGTTTTAAGTGTTTGGGTCATGGGCACATTGCTAGGGAATGTCCAAATAAGAAAGCTATGATTCTAAGGGATGGTGATATTGAATCGGAGAGTGAGGGGGATAGTGATGATGATATGCCTTCTTTAGAAGATTGTAGTGATGTTGAATGTGCTAAGGGAGATAATCTTGTTGTTCAAAGAACATTGAGTTTGCAAAATAAACATGATGTCCATAGGGAGCAAAGGGAAAATTTGTTTCATACTCATTGTTTGATTTCTAACAAGTTGTGTAACATGATTGTGGATAGTGGAAGTTGTACTAATGTAGCAAGCACTTTGCTAGTGGAGAAATTGAAGTTGCCTACTACCAAGCACCCAAGACCATACAAGTTGCAATGGCTTAATGAAAGTGGAGTTGTAAAGGTAAATAAGCAAGTTCTAGTTTCTTTTCAAATTGGTAGATATAAGGATGAGGTGTTGTGTGATGTGTTACCAATGTTGGCCGGACATATGTTGTTGGGGAGACCTTGGCAATATGATAGAAGGGCTAATCATGATGGATTCAAAAATATGTATACTTTGACTATGGATGGAAAAAGGTTTAACCTTGGACCATTAACTCCAAAACAGATTTTTGAAGACCAAATGCGCATCAAGCAATAATATGAAGAAATGGGTTCTTCATTGGGAAATTCTTTGGGAAGGGAAACCTTTGAGAGTAAAGAAAAAGGTGAGTTGAGTGAACCTAAAAATTCCAATTCTCTTGACCAAAATGGGAAACACATGGTGAGAGAAAACAAGGAAGGTTCAAATGAAAGAAAAATGAGTGTTTATGCAAAAATGAGTGATGTGAAGGAAGCTATGCTTTTGAGGCAACAAATGCTTGTACTTATGTACAAGGAGATTTTGCATATTTCTAATGAAATAACCAATGGTTTGCCTAGTGTTGTTGTTGATCTTTTGCAGGTTTATGAAGATTTATTTCCAGAAGAAATTCCAAATGGTTTGCCACCTAAAAGAGGCATTGAGCACCAAATTGATTTCATACCTGAAGCAAGCATTCCAAATAGACCAGCATATAGATGTAATCCGGAGGAGACCAAGGAAATCCAAAAGCAAGTGAGTGAGCTTATGGAGAAGGGTTATGTTCGTGAAAGCATGAGTCCATGTGCCGTACCCGTCTTATTAGTGCCTAAGAAAGATGGAACTTGGAGGATGTGTGTTGATTATCGTGCCATCAACAAAATCACGGTGAAGTATAGACATCCCATTCCTAGGCTAGATGACATGTTGGATGAATTGCATGGTTCATATTTGTTTTCAAAAATTGATTTGAAATCTGGTTATCATCAAATTAGAATGAGAGAAGGTGATGAATGGAAAACAGCTTTTAAAACTAAACATGGTTTATATGAGTGGTTAGTAATGCCTTTTGGTTTAACTAATGCACCAAGCACTTTCATGAGATTGATGAATCATGTTTTAAGAGCATTCATAGGCAAATTTGTTGTTGTCTATTTTGATGATATCTTGGTTTATAGCAAAAATTTAGATGAGCATGTACAACATTTGACTTGTGTTTTTGATGTGCTTAGAGAAGAGAAGTTGTATGCTAATCTAAAGAAATGCTGTTTTTGCACTAATGAAATTACTTTTCTTGGATATATTGTCAATGACAAGGGCATTCATGTTGATCAAGAAAAGGTAAAAGTAATTAGAGAATGGCCAACACCCACAAGTGTAAGTGAAGCAAGAAGCTTTCATGGTTTAGCTAGCTTTTATAGAAGGTTCATTAAAAATTTTTCTACCATAGCTGCACCTTTAACTGAATGCATCAAAAAGAATGTTGGTTTTAAGTGGGGAATTGAACAAGATGAGGCTTTTAACTTGCTAAAAGACAAATTAAGTTCTGCACCCTTGTTATCTTTGCCAAATTTTACTAAACCTTTTGAGATTGAGTGCAATGCAAGTGGCATAGGTATTGGAGGAGTTTTGATGCAAGAAGGCAAGCCCATAGCATTCTTTAGCGAAAAGCTAAGTGGAGCAAGTCTAAACTACCCTACATATGACAAGGAGTTCTATGCATTGGTGAGAGTTCTAAGGACATGGCAGCATTACCTTGGTTACAAAGAATTCATAATTCACACTGACCATGAGTCCTTGAAGTATCTCAAAGGACAAGGAAAGCTCAACAAGAGACATGCAAAATGGGTAGAATTCATTGAATCCTTTCCATACATCATTAAGTACAAGCAAGGGAAAGAAAATGTGGTGGCCGATGCATTGTCAAGAAGGTATGCCTTGATCTCTAAACTTGATGCAAAATTATTAGGATTTGAATACATCAAAGATCTTTATTCTAATGATCCTGATTTTTCTAATGTTTATGGGGCATGTGAGAAAGGGGGTTTTGATAAGTTCTATAAGTTTGATGGTTTTCTTTTTCGGGAAAAGAAATTGTGTGTGCCACAAAGTTCTTTAAGAGAGTTACTTGTGAGAGAGGCATATAGCGGAGGTTTAATGGGGCATTTTGGGATTAAGAAAACTTTGGATGTGTTGGGTGACCATTTCTTTTGGCCACACATGAAAAGGGATGTTAAGAGAATTTGTGAGAAATGCATTACTTGCAAACAAGCCAAATCCAAAGCAATGCCTCATGGTTTGTATACACCTCTTACCATACCAAATGAACCTTGGGTAGACATTTCTATGGATTTTGTTTTAGGATTACCTAGGTCCAAGGGAGGGAGAGATTCCATTTTTGTTGTTGTGGACAGGTTTAGCAAAATGGCACATTTCATTCCATGTCACAAGACGGATGATGCAACCCATATTGCCAATCTATTCTTCAAGGAGATTGTTAGGCTACATGGAGTGCCAAGGGACCATTGTGAGTGATAGGGATGTCAAATTCCTAAGTCACTTTTGGAAGACTCTTTGGGGAAAGATGGGGACAAAGCTTTTGTATTCTACAACTTGTCATCCACAAACGGATGGACAAACGGAGGTGGTCAATAGGACACTTTCAACACTTTTGAGGGCTGTCATCCAAAGAAATCTAAAGAATTGGGAAGAATGTTTGCCACATGTGGAATTTGCTTACAATAGGAGTGTGCATGGTTCAACAAATTGCTCACCATTTGAAGTTGTGTATGGATTCAACCCAATGACTCCATTAGATTTGCTACCATTGCCATTGGACAAAGCTAATCTAGAGGGGAAACAAAAAGCTGAGTTCATCAAGACTTTGCATGAGAGGGTGCGTGCAAACATTGAGAAGAAGACACTCTAATATGAAAAGCAACACAACAAGGGGAGGAAGCAAGTCATTTTTGAGCCCGGAGATTGGGTGTGGGTGCACTTGAGGAAGGAAAGATTTCCTAACCAAAGGAAATCAAAGCTTATGCCAAGAGGAGATGGTCCTTTTAAAGTGCTTCAACGCATCAACAACAATGCCCTACAAGCTAGAACTTCCAAGTGATAAAGATGATGGAGCTGATTTGAGGATAAATCCTTTTGAAGAAAGGGGGAATGATGTGAATCCAAGTTCAAAGCCTAAAGAGATCCAAGATCCATTAATGGTACAAGAAGGCCCAATCACAAGGTCCAAGTCCAAGAAGCTTCAAGAAGCCATATTGGGTTTAATTAAGGACATTTGGAAAGCCCAAGAATTTCAGCCCAATAAGGCATCCATGGAGGCCCAAGGAATAATATTTAACTTGTTTTTGTGTTAATAACAATTAGGGTTACATGCAGCCACCATATACAAGTTAATAGGGTAATTAATACCAAGTAATGGCTATTATTATGGGTAGTGGTTACTAAAGTTAATGGGGTAATCAATACCAAGTAATGGCTATTAATGTGGGTAATGGTTATTAAGGCCATTTAAGAGTAAAAGTAATCCTATGTGTGTGAGTCTATTTTAGTAGTGTGAGCATGGACTTGTACTCTATATAAACAAGTCCTTTTCTTTCTTTTGTAGGATGAATGAATTTGATATATGAATTATAATTTTGTTTGAGTTTTATTGTGAGGAATTTTGTCTTTAATTTCTTGCATAAACTTTGTGACTTATCAAGCTTTATTCTAGCTTGTGGTGTCAAAATCTAAATCTTTGTTTTCTTGTTATTTATCAAACTTTCTTGTTTGTGGCATAAGAGGAAATTCAAAGTCTATCTTAGTATCTTTATCCTTGTTGGTAAAGGGGTTAAGTAGCATCTATCTTCTTACTTCAATCTTTGAACGATCCGAATTTGTGGATTAGAATTGGTAATTTCTAGTTTTCTTTCAATTCAACTTATCATAGTATTCTTGCTATTGGGGAGTTAATTGATGAAACCTATAATTCCCATCATTTTGCGTTCAAATATGCATAAATGTGTACAAATTGTGCATTCAATTATTTCGATTTAATTTATGAGTTTTGAATGATGCAATTTGTAATTTTGCTTGTAAATATGCAGTTGGACCGTTGGAAAACACATTTGAAATAATTTATGCACAACTTTGCACGTTTTAACATTTTGCGCTCTAAAATGCATAAACGTGCACAAATTGTGCATTCAACAATATTTATGGTCCTAGAATGCTAGAAAGTGTACTTGTTATTGTTAACATGCAATTGGAAAACACCGGATGACAATTTAAAACCATTTGTGCATAAATTTGCACGACTTCACGTTTTGCGTTCAACCATGCACAAATTGTGCAGTCAATTATGTCAATTTGATTTATGAGTTTGGAATGATATAATAATTTGTAATTTTTCATGTAAATATGTAATTTGACCATTGGAAAACACGTTTGAAACAATCGATGCACAACTTTGCATGAGTGCACATTTTGCGCTCTAACATGCATAAACGTGCACAAATTGTGCATTCAATAATATCAATAATATTTATGGGCTTAGAATGCCAGAATATGTATTTGGTATTGTTGATATGCAATCAAAACGTTGGATAACATCTGTAAATCATTTGTGCACACATTTGTACGAGTTCACGTTTTGTGTTCAAACAAGCGCAAAAGTGCACAAATTGTGCATTCAATTATGCCGATTTGATTTGTGAGTTTGGAACGATATAATAATTTGTAATTTTTCAAGTAAATATGAAATTGGACCATTGGAAAACACGTTTCAAACGATTTATGCACAACTGATGTGAATCCAAGTTTAAAGCCTAAAGAGATCCAAGATCCATTAATGGTACAAGAAGGCCCAATCACAAGGTCCAAGTCCAAGAAGCTTCAAGAAGCCATATTGGGTTTAATTAAGGACATTTGGAAAGCCCAAGAATTTCAGCCCAATAAGGCATCCATGGAGGCCCAAGGAATAATATTTAACTTGTTTTTGTGTTAATAACAATTAGGGTTACATGTAGCCACCATATACAAGTTAATAGGGTAATTAATACTAAGTAATGGCTATTATTATGGGTAGTGGTTACTAAAGTTAATGGGGTAATCAATAATAAGTAATGGCTATTAATGTGGTTAATGGTTATTAAGGCCATTTAAGAGTAAAAGTAATCCTATGTGTGTGAGTCTGTGTGAGTCTATTTTAGTAGTGTGAGCATGGACTTGTACTCTATATAAACAAGTCCTTTGCTTTCTTTTGTAGCATGAATGAATTTGATATATGAATTATAACTTTGTTTGAGTTTTATTGTGAGGAATTTTGTCTTTAATTTCTTGCATAAACTTTGTGACTTATCAAGCTTTATTCTAGCTTGTGGTGTCAAAATCTAAATCTTTGTTTTCTTGTTATTTATCAAACATTCTTGTTTGTGGCATAAGAGGAAATTCAAAGTCTATCTTAGTATCTTTATCCTTGTTGGTAAAGGGGTTAAGTAGCATCTATCTTCTTACTTCAATCTTTGAACGATTCCGAATTTGTAGATTAAATTGGTAATTCTAGTTTTCTTTCAATTCAACTTATCATAGTATTCTTGCTATTGGGGAGTTAATTGATGAAACCTACAATTCCCATCATAAGTGGTATCAGAGCATTGGCTCAAGATTGAGGTTTGCGTATCCAAAACTATCTTTTAGTTCTCAATATCTTGTGTTCATCTTATATTTTGCACCTTTCTTGCTATCTATTATTCTTGTTATTTTTTTTATCTTAATTCTTCTTATCTCAAGATTTTGTTTGCAGATATCAAAAAAAAAAAAAAGTTGTTATCTTTGAGATTTTTATGATACCTTTCAATTCGTGCATATATCAAAAAAAAAAAAAAAAGAAAAATTCGTCCATAAAAAAAGTATATGTTATCTTTGATATTCCTGATGTTAGATCTCAGTTTACATTAAAAAAAAAAAAAAAATTGACTCTTCATATTCCATTGAGATCTATCTTTATAATTCTGTCTCTTTGTGTTCTTTGATGATCTTTATAATTCCGTCTCTTTGTGTTCTTTGATGATCTTTATAATTTTGTCTCTTTGTGTTCTTTGATAATCTATCTTTGTTTTTCATTTCTATTAGCCTATTTGTTACAAATTGTTCTTTTCTTTAAGCCTACCTTATTATTTTCTTGTTAGCCTACCTTATTTTTTTTTATCATTGATTACTACATTCTTGAATTTTGTTTGATTGAGAAACTTAGTTCATCTAAGAAATCAAAAGGCAAATTTGAGAGGTAAAAGGCAAGAGTGTGAGATCATTAGAGAAAAAGCCAAAATTGAGTGTAAACACGAGTGGTATACATCAATTTTGAGTGAAACACGTGAGGGAGTGTTGTGAGATTGTTTCTTTCTATTTTCTTTTGTTAAAATTTTAGGTTTTACAATCATGTCAAAAGACACAAGTTCTTCTTCTACAAATGATCATGTGATTACAAGCTATGGCAACAACAATTCGAAAGAATGTTTAACATGATGGCGGGAGTCAATGAGAAATTGGTGAGGCATGATGGCATCCTTAACCAATTACAAGGAGAGCCTAAACAAAGGAGACGTCCACCAATTGACCAAGAGGACTATGAAGGAGAGGATGAATTGGATGATGATCAAGTCACCTTGGTGGGACAACCAAATCAATCCTAGGAGACAAGCTAGGAGAGGACGTCCTAAAGATGATGTTGATCGCAACCTTGGAAGCATCAAAATGAAGATTCCTTCATTCCAAGGAAGAAATGATCCAGATGTGTACCTTGAATGGGAGAGGAAAGTGGAACTCATCTTCGAATGTCACAATTATTCGGAGGAGAAAAAGGTAAAACTTGCCGCTGTAGAGTTTTAGTGATTATGCAATTGTTTGGTGGGATCAATTTTGCAAGGAAAGACGTAGATATGAAGAAAGACCCGTGGAGTCTTGGAGGGAAATGAAGCAAATCATGAGAAAGAGGTTTGTTCCAAGCCACTACTATAGAGAGCTTCATCAAAGATTACAAACTCTAATTCAAGGATCCATGAGTGTGGAGGAGTATCACAAAGAAATGGGAGAAGGCTATTATTAGAGCAAATGTGGTAGAAGATCGTGAAGCTACCATGGCAAGGTTTTTGAGAGGGCTAAAACAAAAACATTGCTGATGTTGTTGATTTGCAACATTATGTGGAGATTGAAGATATGGTGAATTTGGCCATGAAAATGGAAAGGCAATTGAAAGGAAAGAGGTATGATTCTAAACCAATTGTGGGTTCTTCTTCTTCTTGGAAAACTTCTTGGGGGAAAAAGGATGATAAACCTTTTAACAAGTCAAAAGTGGAAGAAAATAAACCTAAAATTGACTTGGGTAATAAGGGAAAGGGTGAGAATCAACTAGCCCCAAACTAGGGGAATCAAATGTTTTAAGTGTTTGGGTCATGGGCCACATTGCTAGGAATGTCCAAATAAGAAAGCTATTATTCTAAGGGATTGGTGATATTGAATCGGAGAGTGAGGGGGATAGTGATGATGATATGCCTTCTTTAGAAGATTGTAGTGATGTTGAATGTGCTAAAGGAGATAATCTTGTTGTTCAAAGAACATTGAGTTTGCAAAATAAACATGATGTCCATAGGGAGCAAAGGGAAAATTTGTTTCATACTCATTGTTTGATTCTAACAAGTTGTGCAACATGATTGTGGATAGTGGAAGTTGTACTAATGTAGCAAGTAATATGAACCCTAAAAGGGATCAACAACGCCTGAATATGAAGAATTCAAGCTAATTAGACTGATACGAACCCCTACCTATAATAGAGATAGAACGCGCATCCAACTTTGAAATCTTGCCCAAGGATCATCAAGGATAGGTTGTGTTGATGGAGCTAAACCCCTTGCTTATTAATTTGAAGCAAGATACTTAGCTATTATAAGATGAACAATCACACAATTCTAAGTTTAATCTAACCTAGTAATTGTAATGAAAGGTAGAAGTGAAAACAATTCAAGTAAACTTGCAAAGTTTCAAAAGAACAAAGTTTAAGGAAAAACCTTACTTTTAATATTTCAATGATTCTTCTTAAATTCGTATGTCATAGGGTTAGCCCTTATATAGGCATGTAAACAACCTAATCCTTAAAGGAAAAGGTTCTATTCCTTATTCCCAAAGATACCTATATAGGAAAATCCTTAATTAAGGAGATTTCCTTTAAAATAGGACAACTAATGACAACTAATGACAACTCATCTTTGAAAAGTCAAAATTGACAACTCATTACAATTCATGACAACTAAGGAAAATGACAACTTATGACAACTAAGCATTAAAGCATGCCATGTCACATGCCATGTCATATGTTGACCATTGACCATTGACTTTGACTTGTTGACTATTTGACTTTGACTTTGACTTGGAATATTCTTGAATCTTCTCACATCTTCTAGAATCTTCTTGAATCTTCCTTATTGACTCCAAAATAGGAAAATAAATCAAAATTCATCCAATCAAGCTAATTAATTTCAGAATAGGAAATTAAGCTAATTAGCTTGAATTCTTCATATTCAGGCGTTGTTGATCCCTTTTAGGGTTCATATTATTCCCTCTCTCTTGAAGATGATTCGCCCTCGAATCATAGCCATCTTCTAGAGTTGATAAATTTGCAAATCCTCCAGGGTCAAACATAAACACCTTTGTTGAAAGCCTCTCCTTTGAAGTAAGAATCCACAAAAGTAGCTTCAATATAGCTTGAACTTGATCGAATTTAGAACTCTTTTCCATGAACTTATAAGGATTGTATTTGTGTTGCTTCCTTCTAAACTTGAAACATGAATATCTCAAGTTCTTTTTAGTACAAGTAAAGACTCCATAGATTGCATTGTTGACATAAGGAACTTCAATAACATCAGCAAAGGAATCTTTGTATGGCATAGAAGTCTGTAAAAAAATTTTCAAAACACTAGAACAAGAAAGAATAAAGTTAGCATAATCATGATGAATAACCAGCTTGTTATCCTCCTCTTTCTTTCGTGCACAAACTTCTTGGTTTGACTCTTCATGAGTTAATCCTTGCACACCCTTCACTAGATTGCTCAAAACTTTGCAAATAATCCTTATTATCTTCAATGACTTCAACAAAGTCACTATTCTTGGATTTGCACTCTATGTTGATCTCCTCACATACAACCACTTCTTTTTCATGCTTCTCTTCATGAATAATGATCTCCTCCACTTTATTAGCTTGATCACATAATTGATCCTCATGCTTCTTCTCATGATCATTTAACACCACTTCAGCATTAGCACTACTTTGATTATCAACCTTATTACTCCAACTCTCTCTATCTAAAGCAAGTGAAATTACATCATTCAAAGACAAATTAAGCTGCAATTGTACCACAAACATAAGATCTTGTCTAATTTCACTCTTAAGCCCCATTTATGAATCTTGTAATTTTTTGTCCTTCAGATTACACCTAAATCACTTGCAATTACAAAAACTTAAACTTTTTAGCATAATCATCAACAGTTAACACATCCCCTTGTTTAAGTCTTTCTAATTTAAGAGAAAATTTATTCCTAACATCATGAGGAATGAAAAATCTAGACATTAACCTTTTCATTAAACTCCCCAATTTCTAACCCTCATTTACCATCATAACTTCCCACCATATCGCAGCATGACCCACAAATTTATTAGAAGCAAGTTTGCACTTTCTAAAATCACTTATCTGAAGAGAATCAAAAATCTCCTCCATTTGTTGTACCCATTTCAAGTAAACAAAAGGATCATCCCCACCAAGAAAATAAGGCATGTCCATGCTAAATAAAATAATTTTTGAAAAGATATAGAAAAAAAAAATCCTCACAAAGTACTCCCTTACGTGTTTACACTCAAGGATGTGAATGCTCTCGTGTTTCACCTCAAATTTTTTTTTTTTGTTTTTTTTTAATATATGAAGAATTGTGAAGGAGAAAAGAATAGTTAATACATGAAAATTAAAGGATACGTAACCAAACCTTGAAGTTTGGCTCTGATACCAAACTGATACGAACCCTACCTATAATAGAGATAGAACGCGCATCCAACTTTGAAATCTTGCCCAAGGATCATCAAGGATAGGTTGTGTTGATGGAGCTAAACCCCTTGCTTATTAATTTGAAGCAAGATACTTAGCTATTATAAGATGAACAATCACACAATTCTAAGTTTAATCTAACCTAGCAATTGTAATGAAAGGTAGAAGTGAAACAATTCAAGTAAACTTGCAAAGTTTCAAAAGAACAAAGTTTAAGGAAAAACCTTACTTTTAATATTTCAATGATTCTTCTTAAATTCGTATGTCATAGGGTTAGCCCTTATATAGGCATGTAAACAACCTAATCCTTAAAGGAAAAGGTTCTATTCCTTATTCCCAAAGATACCTATATAGGAAAATCCTTAATTAAGGAGATTTCCTTTAAAATAGGACAACTAATGACAACTAATGACAACTCATCTTTGAAAAGTCAAAATTGACAACTCATTACAATTCATGACAACTAAGGAAAATGACAACTTATGACAACTAAGCATTAAAGCATCGCCATGTCACATGCCATGTCATATGTTGACCATTGACCATTGACTTTGACTTGTTGACTATTTGACTTTGACTTTGACTTGGATATTCTTGAATCTTCTCACATCTTCTAGAATCTTCTTGAATCTTCCTTATTGACTCCAAAATAGGAAAATAAATCAAAATTCATCCAATCAAGCTAATTAATTTCAGAATAGGAAATTAAGCTAATTAGCTTGAATTCTTCATATTCAGGCGTTGTTGATCCCTTTTAGGGTTCATATTAGCAAGCACTTTGCTAGTGGAGAAATTGAAGTTGCCTACTACCAAGCACCCAAGACCATACAAGTTGCAATGGCTTAATGAAAGTGGAGTTGTAAAGGTAAATAAGCAAGTTCTAATTTCTTTTCTAATTGGTAGATATAAGGATGAGGTATTGTGTGATGTGTTACCAATGTTGGCCGGACATATGTTGTTGGGGAGACCTTGGCAATATGATAGAAGGGCTAATCATGATGGATTCAAAAATATGTATACTTTGACTATGGATGTAAAAAGGTTTAACCTTGGACCATTAACCCCAAAACAAATTTTTGAAGACCAAATGCGCATCAAGCAACAATATGAAGAAATGGGTTCTTCATTGGGAAATTCTTTGGGAAGGGAAACCTTTGAGAGTAAAGAAAAAGGTGAGATGAGTGAACCTAAAAATTCCAATTCTCTTGACCAAAATGGGAAACACATGGTGAGAGAAAACAAGGAAGGTTCAAATGAAAGAAAAATGAGTGTTCATGCAAAAATCAGTGATGTGAAGGAAGCTATGCTTTTGAGGCAACACATGCTTGTACTTATGTACAAGGAGATTTTGCATATTTCTAACGAAATAACCAATGGTTTGCCTAGTGTTGTTGTTGATCTTTTGCAGGTTTATGAAGATTTATTTCCAGAAGAAATTCCAAATGGTTTGCCACCTAAAAGAGGCATTGAGCACCAAATTGATTTCATACCCGGAGCAAGCATTCCAAATAGACCAGCATATAGATGTAATCCGGAGGAGACCAAGGAAATCCAAAAGCAAGTGAGTGAGCTTATGGAGAAGGGTTATGTTCGTGAAAGCATGAGTCCATGTGCCGTACCCGTCTTGTTAGTGCCTAAGAAAGATGGAACTTGGAGGATGTGTGTTGATTGTCGTGCCATCAACAAAATCACGGTGAAGTATAGACATCCCATTCCTAGGCTAGATGACATGTTGGATGAATTGCATGGTTCATATTTGTTTTCAAAAATTGATTTGAAATCTGGTTATCATCAAATTAGAATGAGAGAAGGTGATGAATGGAAAACAGCTTTTAAAACTAAACATGGTTTATATGAGTGGTTAGTAATGCCTTTTGGTTTAACTAATGCACCAAGAACTTTCATGAGATTGATGAATCATGTTTTAAGAGCATTCATAGGCAAATTTGTTGTTGTCTATTTTGATGATATCTTGGTTTATAGCAAAAATTTAGATGAGCATGTACAACATTTGACTTGTGTTTTTGATGTGCTTAGAGAAGAGAAGTTGTATGCTAATCTAAAGAAATGCTGTTTTTTGCACTAATGAAATTACTTTTCTTGGATATATTGTCAATGACAAGGGCATTCATGTTGATCAAGAAAAGGTAAAAGTAATTAGAGAATGGCCAACACCCACAAGTGTAAGTGATGCAAGAAGCTTTCATGGTTTAGCTAGCTTTTATAGAAGGTTCATTAAAAAATTTTCTACCATAGCTGCACCTTTAACTGAATGCATCAAAAAGAATGTTGGTTTTAAGTGGGGAATTGAACAAGATGAGGCTTTTAACTTGCTAAAAGACAAATTAAGTTCTGCACCCTTGTTATCTTTGCCAAATTTTACTAAACCTTTCGAGATTGAGTGCGATGCAAGTGGCATAGGTATTGGAGGAGTTTTGATGCAAGAAGGCAAGCCCATAGCATTCTTTAGCGAAAAGCTAAGTGGAGCAAGTCTAAACTACCCTACATATGACAAGGAGTTCTATGCATTGGTGAGGGTTCTAAGGACATGGCAGCATTACCTTGGTTACAAAGAATTCATAATTCACACTGACCATGAGTCCTTGAAGTATCTCAAAGGACAAGGAAAGCTCAACAAGAGACATGCAAAATGGGTGGAATTCATTGAATCCTTTCCGTACATCATTAAGTACAAGCAAGGGAAAGAAAATGTGGTGGCTGATGCATTGTCAAGAAGGTATGCCTTGATCTCTAAACTTGATGCAAAATTATTAGGATTTGAATACATCAAAGATCTTTATTCTAATGATCCTGATTTTTCTAATGTTTATGGGGCATGTGAGAAAGGGGGTTTTGATAAGTTCTATAAGTTTGATGGTTTTCTTTTTCGGGAAAAGAAATTGTGTGTGCCACAAAGTTCTTTAAGAGAGTTACTTGTGAGAGAGGCATATAGCGGAGGTTTAATGGGGCATTTTGGGATTAAGAAAACTTTGGATGTGTTGGGTGACCATTTCTTTTGGCCACACATGAAAAGGGATGTTAAGAGAATTTGTGAGAAATGCATTACTTGCAAACAAGCCAAATCCAAAGCAATGCCTCATGGTTTGTATACACCTCTTACCATACCAAATGAACCTTGGGTAGACATTTCTATGGATTTTGTTTTAGGATTACCTAGGTCCAAGGGAGGGAGAGATTCCATTTTTGTTGTTGTGGACAGGTTTAGCAAAATGGCACATTTCATTCCATGTCACAAGACGGATGATGCAACCCATATTGCCAATCTATTCTTCAAGGAGATTGTTAGGCTACATGGAGTGCCAAGGACCATTGTGAGTGATAGGGATGTCAAATTCCTAAGTCACATTTGGAAGACTCTTTGGGGAAAGATGGGGACAAAGCTTTTGTATTCTACAACTTGTCATCCATAAACGGATGGACAAACGGAGGTGGTCAATAGGACACTTTCAACACTTTTGAGGGCTGTCATCCAAAGAAATCTGAAGAATTGGGAAGAATGTTTGCCACATGTGGAATTTGCTTACAATAGGAGTGTACATGGTTCAACAAATTGCTCACCATTTGAAGTTGTGTATGGATTCAACCCAATGACTCCATTAGATTTGCTACCATTGCCATTGGACAAAGCTAATCTAGAGGGGAAACAAAAAGCTGAGTTCATCAAGACTTTGCATGAGAGGGTGCGTGCAAACATTGAGAAGAAGACACTCCAATATGAAAAGCAACACAACAAGGGGAGGAAGCAAGTCATTTTTGAGCCCGGAGATTGGGTGTGGGTGCACTTGAGGAAGGAAAGATTTCCTAACCAAAGGAAATCAAAGCTTATGCCAAGAGGAGATGGTCCTTTTAAAGTGCTTCAACGCATCAACAACAATGCCTACAAGCTAGAACTTCCAAGTGAGTGTGGCAATGTTAGTGCTACATTTAATGTTAGTGACTTGTCTTTGTTTGATTTAGGTGATAAAGATGATGGAGCTGATTTGAGGACAAATCCTTTTGAAGAAAGGGGGAATGATGTGAATCCAAGTTCAAAGCCTAAAGAGATCCAAGATCCATTAATGGTACAAGAAGGCCCAATCACAAGGTCCAAGTCCAAGAAGCTTCAAGAAGCCATATTGGGTTTAATTAAGGACATTTGGAAAGCCCAAGAATTTCAGCCCAATAAGGCATCCATGGAGGCCCAAGGAATAATATTTAACTTGTTTTTGTGTTAATAACAATTAGGGTTACATGTAGCCACCATATACAAGTTAATAGGGTAATTAATACTAAGTAATGGCTATTATTATGGGTAGTGGTTACTAAAGTTAATGGGGGTAATCAATAATAAGTAATGGCTATTAATGTGGTTAATGGTTATTAAGGCCATTTAAGAGTAAAAGTAATCCTATGTGTGTGAGTCTATTTTAGTAGTGTGAGCATGGACTTGTACTCTATATAAACAAGTCCTTTGCTTTCTTTTGTAGCATGAATGAATTTGACATATGAATTATAACTTTGTTTGAGTTTTATTGTGAGGAATTTTGTCTTTAATTTCTTGCATAAACTTTGTGACTTATCAAGCTTTATTCTAGCTTGTGGTGTCAAAATCTAAATCTTTGTTTTCTTGTTATTTATCAAACTTTCTTGTTTGTGGCATAAGAGGAAATTCAAAGTCTATCTTAGTATCTTTATCCTTGTTGGTAAAGGGGTTAAGTAGCATCTATCTTCTTACTTCAATCTTTGAACGATCCGAATTTGTGGATTAAATTGGTAATTCTAGTTTTCTTTCAATTCAACTTATCATAGTATTCTTGCTATTGGGGAGTTAATTGATGAAACCTACAATTCCCATCAACAACTTTACACAAGTTCACATTTTGCGCTCTAAAATGCATAAACGTGCACAAATTGCGCATTCAATAATATCAATACTATTTATGAGGTTAGAATGCTAGAATATGTACTTATTATTGCTAATATGCAAATGGAACATTGGATAACATTTTTAAAACCATTCGGGCGCAAATTTGTACGAGTTCACGTTTTACGTCCAAACATGCGCAAATTGTGCATTCAATTATGTCAATTTGATTCATGAGTTTGGAATGGTATAATATGTAATTTTGGTCATAAACGCGCAATTGGACCATTGGATAACCTCTTTAAAACCATTTGTGCACAAATTTGCACTAGTTAACGATTTGCTTTCAAACATGCGCAAGTGCATACAAATTGTGCATTCAATTATTTCAATTTAATTTATGAGTTCGGAATGATGTAATTTGTAATTTTGCTCGTAAATATGCAATTAGACCATTGGAAAACATGTTTCAAACAATTTATGCACAACTTTTCACAAGTTCACATTTTGCGCTCTCAAATGCATAAACGTGCACAGATTGTGCATTCAATAACATCAATAGTATTTATGAGATTATAATGCTAGAATGTGTACTTATTATTGCAAATGGAACGTTGGATAACATTTTTAAAACCATTTGCGCGCAAAATTTGAACGAGTTCACATTTGGCGTTCAAACATGCACAAATGCGCGCGAATTGTGCATTCGATTATGTCAATTTCATTTATGACTTTGGAATACTGTAATTTGTAATTTTTCTTGAAAATATGCAATTGGACCATTAGAAAACACGTTTGAAACAATTTATGCATAACTTTGCACGAGTTCACATTTTGCGCTCTAAAATGCATAAACGTGCACAAATCGTGCATTCAATAATATCTATAATATTTATGAACTTGGAAAGCTAGAATATGTACTCATTATTGCCAATATGCAAATGGAACGTTGGATAACATTTTTAAAACCATTTGTGCACAAATTTGTATGAGTTCACGTTTTGCGTTCAAACATACTCAAATGCGCGCAAATTGCGCGTTCAATTATGCCAATTCGATTTATGAGTTTGGAATGGTATAAATTGTAATTTTGCTCATAAATGTGCGGTCGGACCATCGGATAACCTCTTTAAAACCATCTGTGCACAAATTTGCCCGAGTACACATTTTGCGTTCAAATATGCATAAATGTGTACAAATTGTGCATTCAATTATTTCGATTTAATTTATGAGTTTTGAATGATGCAATTTGTAATTTTGCTTGTAAATATGCAGTTGGACCGTTGGAAAACACATTTGAAATAATTTATGCACAACTTTGCACGTTTTCACATTTTGCGCTCTAAAATGCATAAACGTGCACAAATTGTGCATTCAACAATATTTATGGTCCTAGAATGCTAGAAAGTGTACTTGTTATTGTTAACATGCAATTGGAAAACACCGGATGACAATTTAAAACCATTTGTGCATAAATTTGCACGACTTCACGTTTTGCGTTCAACCATGCACAAATTGTGCAGTCAATTATGTCAATTTGATTTATGAGTTTGGAATGATATAATAATTTGTAATTTTTCATGTAAATATGTAATTTGACCATTGGAAAACACGTTTGAAACAATCGATGCACAACTTTGCATGAGTGCACATTTTGCGCTCTAACATGCATAAACGTGCACAAATTGTGCATTCAATAATATCAATAATATTTGTGGGCTTAGAATGCCAGAATATGTATTTGGTATCGTTGATATGCAATCAAAACGTTGGATAACATCTGTAAATCATTTGTGCACACATTTGTACGAGTTCACGTTTTGTGTTCAAACAAGCGCAAAAGTGCACAAATTGTGCATTCAATTATGCCGATTTGATTTGTGAGTTTGGAACGATATAATAATTTGTAATTTTTCAAGTAAATATGAAATTGGACCATTGGAAAACACGTTTCAAACGATTTATGCACAACTTTACACAAGTTCACATTTTGCGCTCTAAAATGCATAAACGTGCACAAATTGCGCATTCAATAATATCAATACTATTTATGAGGTTAGAATGCTAGAATATGTACTTATTATTGCTAATATGCAAATGGAACATTGGATAACATTTTTAAAACCATTCGGGCGCAAATTTGTACGAGTTCACGTTTTACGTCCAAACATGCGCAAATTGTGCATTCAATTATGTCAATTTGATTCATGAGTTTGGAATGGTATAATATGTAATTTTGGTCATAAACGCGCAATTGGACCATTGGATAACCTCTTTAAAACCATTTGTGCACAAATTTGCACTAGTTAACGATTTGCTTTCAAACATGCGCAAGTGCATACGAATTGTGCATTCAATTATTTCAATTTAATTTATGAGTTCGGAATGATGTAATTTGTAATTTTGCTCGTAAATATGCAATTAGACCATTGGAAAACATGTTTCAAACAATTTATGCACAACTTTTCACAAGTTCACATTTTGCGCTCTCAAATGCATAAACGTGCACAGATTGTGCATTCAATAACATCAATAGTATTTATGAGATTATAATGCTAGAATGTGTACTTATTATTGCAAATGGAACGTTGGATAACATTTTTAAAACCATTTGCGCGCAAAATTTGAACGAGTTCACATTTGGCGTTCAAACATGCACAAATGCGCGCGAATTGTGCATTCGATTATGTCAATTTCATTTATGACTTTGGAATACTGTAATTTGTAATTTTTCTTGAAAATATGCAATTGGACCATTAGAAAACACGTTTGAAACAATTTATGCATAACTTTGCACGAGTTCACATTTTGCGCTCTAAAATGCATAAACGTGCACAAATCGTGCATTCAATAATATCTATAATATTTATGAACTTGGAAAGCTAGAATATGTACTCATTATTGCCAATATGCAAATGGAACGTTGGATAACATTTTTAAAACCATTTGTGCACAAATTTGTATGAGTTCACGTTTTGCGTTCAAACATACTCAAATGCGCGCAAATTGCGCGTTCAATTATGCCAATTCGATTTATGAGTTTGGAATGGTATAAATTGTAATTTTGCTCATAAATGTGCGGTCGGACCATCGGATAACCTCTTTAAAACCATCTGTGCACAAATTTGCCCGAGTACACATTTTGCGTTCAAATATGCATAAATGTGTACAAATTGTGCATTCAATTATTTCGATTTAATTTATGAGTTTTGAATGATGCAATTTGTAATTTTGCTTGTAAATATGCAGTTGGACCGTTGGAAAACACATTTGAAATAATTTATGCACAACTTTGCACGTTTTCACATTTTGCGCTCTAAAATGCATAAACGTGCACAAATTGTGCATTCAACAATATTTATGGTCCTAGAATGCTAGAAAGTGTACTTGTTATTGTTAACATGCAATTGGAAAACACCGGATGACAATTTAAAACCATTTGTGCATAAATTTGCACGACTTCACGTTTTGCGTTCAACCATGCACAAATTGTGCAGTCAATTATGTCAATTTGATTTATGAGTTTGGAATGATATAATAATTTGTAATTTTTCATGTAAATATGTAATTTGACCATTGGAAAACACGTTTGAAACAATCGATGCACAACTTTGCATGAGTGCACATTTTGCGCTCTAACATGCATAAACGTGCACAAATTGTGCATTCAATAATATCAATAATATTTGTGGGCTTAGAATGCCAGAATATGTATTTGGTATCGTTGATATGCAATCAAAACGTTGGATAACATCTGTAAATCATTTGTGCACACATTTGTACGAGTTCACGTTTTGTGTTCAAACAAGCGCAAAAGTGCACAAATTGTGCATTCAATTATGCCGATTTGATTTGTGAGTTTGGAACGATATAATAATTTGTAATTTTTCAAGTAAATATGAAATTGGACCATTGGAAAACACGTTTCAAACGATTTATGCACAACTTTACACAAGTTCACATTTTGCGCTCTAAAATGCATAAACGTGCACAAATTGCGCATTCAATAATATCAATACTATTTATGAGGTTAGAATGCTAGAATATGTACTTATTATTGCTAATATGCAAATGGAACATTGGATAACATTTTTAAAACCATTCGGGCGCAAATTTGTACGAGTTCACGTTTTACGTCCAAACATGCGCAAATTGTGCATTCAATTATGTCAATTTGATTCATGAGTTTGGAATGGTATAATATGTAATTTTGGTCATAAACGCGCAATTGGACCATTGGATAACCTCTTTAAAACCATTTGTGCACAAATTTGCACTAGTTAACGATTTGCTTTCAAACATGCGCAAGTGCATACAAATTGTGCATTCAATTATTTCAATTTAATTTATGAGTTCGGAATGATGTAATTTGTAATTTTGCTCGTAAATATGCAATTAGACCATTGGAAAACATGTTTCAAACAATTTATGCACAACTTTTCACAAGTTCACATTTTGCGCTCTCAAATGCATAAACGTGCACAGATTGTGCATTCAATAACATCAATAGTATTTATGAGATTATAATGCTAGAATGTGTACTTATTATTGCAAATGGAACGTTGGATAACATTTTTAAAACCATTTGCGCGCAAAATTTGAACGAGTTCACATTTGGCGTTCAAACATGCACAAATGCGCGCGAATTGTGCATTCGATTATGTCAATTTCATTTATGACTTTGGAATACTGTAATTTGTAATTTTTCTTGAAAATATGCAATTGGACCATTAGAAAACACGTTTGAAACAATTTATGCATAACTTTGCACGAGTTCACATTTTGCGCTCTAAAATGCATAAACGTGCACAAATCGTGCATTCAATAATATCTATAATATTTATGAACTTGGAAAGCTAGAATATGTACTCATTATTGCCAATATGCAAATGGAACGTTGGATAACATTTTTAAAACCATTTGTGCACAAATTTGTATGAGTTCACGTTTTGCGTTCAAACATACTCAAATGCGCGCAAATTGCGCGTTCAATTATGCCAATTCGATTTATGAGTTTGGAATGGTATAAATTGTAATTTTGCTCATAAATGTGCGGTCGGACCATCGGATAACCTCTTTAAAACCATCTGTGCACAAATTTGCCCGAGTACACATTTTGCGTTCAAATATGCATAAATGTGTACAAATTGTGCATTCAATTATTTCGATTTAATTTATGAGTTTTGAATGATGCAATTTGTAATTTTGCTTGTAAATATGCAGTTGGACCGTTGGAAAACACATTTGAAATAATTTATGCACAACTTTGCACGTTTTCACATTTTGCGCTCTAAAATGCATAAACGTGCACAAATTGTGCATTCAACAATATTTATGGTCCTAGAATGCTAGAAAGTGTACTTGTTATTGTTAACATGCAATTGGAAAACACCGGATGACAATTTAAAACCATTTGTGCATAAATTTGCACGACTTCACGTTTTGCGTTCAACCATGCACAAATTGTGCAGTCAATTATGTCAATTTGATTTATGAGTTTGGAATGATATAATAATTTGTAATTTTTCATGTAAATATGTAATTTGACCATTGGAAAACACGTTTGAAACAATCGATGCACAACTTTGCATGAGTGCACATTTTGCGCTCTAACATGCATAAACGTGCACAAATTGTGCATTCAATAATATCAATAATATTTGTGGGCTTAGAATGCCAGAATATGTATTTGGTATCGTTGATATGCAATCAAAACGTTGGATAACATCTGTAAATCATTTGTGCACACATTTGTACGAGTTCACGTTTTGTGTTCAAACAAGCGCAAAAGTGCACAAATTGTGCATTCAATTATGCCGATTTGATTTGTGAGTTTGGAACGATATAATAATTTGTAATTTTTCAAGTAAATATGAAATTGGACCATTGGAAAACACGTTTCAAACGATTTATGCACAACTTTACACAAGTTCACATTTTGCGCTCTAAAATGCATAAACGTGCACAAATTGCGCATTCAATAATATCAATACTATTTATGAGGTTAGAATGCTAGAATATGTACTTATTATTGCTAATATGCAAATGGAACATTGGATAACATTTTTAAAACCATTCGGGCGCAAATTTGTACGAGTTCACGTTTTACGTCCAAACATGCGCAAATTGTGCATTCAATTATGTCAATTTGATTCATGAGTTTGGAATGGTATAATATGTAATTCTGGTCATAAACGCGCAATTGGACCATTGGATAACCTCTTTAAAACCATTTGTGCACAAATTTGCACTAGTTAACGATTTGCTTTCAAACATGCGCAAGTGCATACGAATTGTGCATTCAATTATTTCAATTTAATTTATGAGTTCGGAATGATGTAATTTGTAATTTTGCTCGTAAATATGCAATTAGACCATTGGAAAACATGTTTCAAACAATTTATGCACAACTTTTCACAAGTTCACATTTTGCGCTCTCAAATGCATAAACGTGCACAGATTGTGCATTCAATAACATCAATAGTATTTATGAGATTATAATGCTAGAATGTGTACTTATTATTGCAAATGGAACGTTGGATAACATTTTTAAAACCATTTGCGCGCAAAATTTGAACGAGTTCACATTTGGCGTTCAAACATGCACAAATGCGCGCGAATTGTGCATTCGATTATGTCAATTTCATTTATGACTTTGGAATACTGTAATTTGTAATTTTTCTTGAAAATATGCAATTGGACCATTAGAAAACACGTTTGAAACAATTTATGCATAACTTTGCACGAGTTCACATTTTGCGCTCTAAAATGCATAAACGTGCACAAATCGTGCATTCAATAATATCTATAATATTTATGAACTTGGAAAGCTAGAATATGTACTCATTATTGCCAATATGCAAATGGAACGTTGGATAACATTTTTAAAACCATTTGTGCACAAATTTGTATGAGTTCACGTTTTGCGTTCAAACATACTCAAATGCGCGCAAATTGCGCGTTCAATTATGCCAATTCGATTTATGAGTTTGGAATGGTATAAATTGTAATTTTGCTCATAAATGTGCGGTCGGACCATCGGATAACCTCTTTAAAACCATCTGTGCACAAATTTGCCCGAGTACACATTTTGCGTTCAAATATGCATAAATGTGTACAAATTGTGCATTCAATTATTTCGATTTAATTTATGAGTTTTGAATGATGCAATTTGTAATTTTGCTTGTAAATATGCAGTTGGACCGTTGGAAAACACATTTGAAATAATTTATGCACAACTTTGCACGTTTTCACATTTTGCGCTCTAAAATGCATAAACGTGCACAAATTGTGCATTCAACAATATTTATGGTCCTAGAATGCTAGAAAGTGTACTTGTTATTGTTAACATGCAATTGGAAAACACCGGATGACAATTTAAAACCATTTGTGCATAAATTTGCACGACTTCACGTTTTGCGTTCAACCATGCACAAATTGTGCAGTCAATTATGTCAATTTGATTTATGAGTTTGGAATGATATAATAATTTGTAATTTTTCATGTAAATATGTAATTTGACCATTGGAAAACACGTTTGAAACAATCGATGCACAACTTTGCATGAGTGCACATTTTGCGCTCTAACATGCATAAACGTGCACAAATTGTGCATTCAATAATATCAATAATATTTGTGGGCTTAGAATGCCAGAATATGTATTTGGTATCGTTGATATGCAATCAAAACGTTGGATAACATCTGTAAATCATTTGTGCACACATTTGTACGAGTTCACGTTTTGTGTTCAAACAAGCGCAAAAGTGCACAAATTGTGCATTCAATTATGCCGATTTGATTTGTGAGTTTGGAACGATATAATAATTTGTAATTTTTCAAGTAAATATGAAATTGGACCATTGGAAAACACGTTTCAAACGATTTATGCACAACTTTACACAAGTTCACATTTTGCGCTCTAAAATGCATAAACGTGCACAAATTGCGCATTCAATAATATCAATACTATTTATGAGGTTAGAATGCTAGAATATGTACTTATTATTGCTAATATGCAAATGGAACATTGGATAACATTTTTAAAACCATTCGGGCGCAAATTTGTACGAGTTCACGTTTTACGTCCAAACATGCGCAAATTGTGCATTCAATTATGTCAATTTGATTCATGAGTTTGGAATGGTATAATATGTAATTTTGGTCATAAACGCGCAATTGGACCATTGGATAACCTCTTTAAAACCATTTGTGCACAAATTTGCACTAGTTAACGATTTGCTTTCAAACATGCGCAAGTGCATACAAATTGTGCATTCAATTATTTCAATTTAATTTATGAGTTCGGAATGATGTAATTTGTAATTTTGCTCGTAAATATGCAATTAGACCATTGGAAAACATGTTTCAAACAATTTATGCACAACTTTTCACAAGTTCACATTTTGCGCTCTCAAATGCATAAACGTGCACAGATTGTGCATTCAATAACATCAATAGTATTTATGAGATTATAATGCTAGAATGTGTACTTATTATTGCAAATGGAACGTTGGATAACATTTTTAAAACCATTTGCGCGCAAAATTTGAACGAGTTCACATTTGGCGTTCAAACATGCACAAATGCGCGCGAATTGTGCATTCGATTATGTCAATTTCATTTATGACTTTGGAATACTGTAATTTGTAATTTTTCTTGAAAATATGCAATTGGACCATTAGAAAACACGTTTGAAACAATTTATGCATAACTTTGCACGAGTTCACATTTTGCGCTCTAAAATGCATAAACGTGCACAAATCGTGCATTCAATAATATCTATAATATTTATGAACTTGGAAAGCTAGAATATGTACTCATTATTGCCAATATGCAAATGGAACGTTGGATAACATTTTTAAAACCATTTGTGCACAAATTTGTATGAGTTCACGTTTTGCGTTCAAACATACTCAAATGCGCGCAAATTGCGCGTTCAATTATGCCAATTCGATTTATGAGTTTGGAATGGTATAAATTGTAATTTTGCTCATAAATGTGCGGTCGGACCATCGGATAACCTCTTTAAAACCATCTGTGCACAAATTTGCCCGAGTACACATTTTGCGTTCAAATATGCATAAATGTGTACAAATTGTGCATTCAATTATTTCGATTTAATTTATGAGTTTTGAATGATGCAATTTGTAATTTTGCTTGTAAATATGCAGTTGGACCGTTGGAAAACACATTTGAAATAATTTATGCACAACTTTGCACGTTTTCACATTTTGCGCTCTAAAATGCATAAACGTGCACAAATTGTGCATTCAACAATATTTATGGTCCTAGAATGCTAGAAAGTGTACTTGTTATTGTTAACATGCAATTGGAAAACACCGGATGACAATTTAAAACCATTTGTGCATAAATTTGCACGACTTCACGTTTTGCGTTCAACCATGCACAAATTGTGCAGTCAATTATGTCAATTTGATTTATGAGTTTGGAATGATATAATAATTTGTAATTTTTCATGTAAATATGTAATTTGACCATTGGAAAACACGTTTGAAACAATCGATGCACAACTTTGCATGAGTGCACATTTTGCGCTCTAACATGCATAAACGTGCACAAATTGTGCATTCAATAATATCAATAATATTTGTGGGCTTAGAATGCCAGAATATGTATTTGGTATCGTTGATATGCAATCAAAACGTTGGATAACATCTGTAAATCATTTGTGCACACATTTGTACGAGTTCACGTTTTGTGTTCAAACAAGCGCAAAAGTGCACAAATTGTGCATTCAATTATGCCGATTTGATTTGTGAGTTTGGAACGATATAATAATTTGTAATTTTTCAAGTAAATATGAAATTGGACCATTGGAAAACACGTTTCAAACGATTTATGCACAACTTTACACAAGTTCACATTTTGCGCTCTAAAATGCATAAACGTGCACAAATTGCGCATTCAATAATATCAATACTATTTATGAGGTTAGAATGCTAGAATATGTACTTATTATTGCTAATATGCAAATGGAACATTGGATAACATTTTTAAAACCATTCGGGCGCAAATTTGTACGAGTTCACGTTTTACGTCCAAACATGCGCAAATTGTGCATTCAATTATGTCAATTTGATTCATGAGTTTGGAATGGTATAATATGTAATTTTGGTCATAAACGCGCAATTGGACCATTGGATAACCTCTTTAAAACCATTTGTGCACAAATTTGCACTAGTTAACGATTTGCTTTCAAACATGCGCAAGTGCATACAAATTGTGCATTCAATTATTTCAATTTAATTTATGAGTTCGGAATGATGTAATTTGTAATTTTGCTCGTAAATATGCAATTAGACCATTGGAAAACATGTTTCAAACAATTTATGCACAACTTTTCACAAGTTCACATTTTGCGCTCTCAAATGCATAAACGTGCACAGATTGTGCATTCAATAACATCAATAGTATTTATGAGATTATAATGCTAGAATGTGTACTTATTATTGCAAATGGAACGTTGGATAACATTTTTAAAACCATTTGCGCGCAAAATTTGAACGAGTTCACATTTGGCGTTCAAACATGCACAAATGCGCGCGAATTGTGCATTCGATTATGTCAATTTCATTTATGACTTTGGAATACTGTAATTTGTAATTTTTCTTGAAAATATGCAATTGGACCATTAGAAAACACGTTTGAAACAATTTATGCATAACTTTGCACGAGTTCACATTTTGCGCTCTAAAATGCATAAACGTGCACAAATCGTGCATTCAATAATATCTATAATATTTATGAACTTGGAAAGCTAGAATATGTACTCATTATTGCCAATATGCAAATGGAACGTTGGATAACATTTTTAAAACCATTTGTGCACAAATTTGTATGAGTTCACGTTTTGCGTTCAAACATACTCAAATGCGCGCAAATTGCGCGTTCAATTATGCCAATTCGATTTATGAGTTTGGAATGGTATAAATTGTAATTTTGCTCATAAATGTGCGGTCGGACCATCGGATAACCTCTTTAAAACCATCTGTGCACAAATTTGCCCGAGTACACATTTTGCGTTCAAATATGCATAAATGTGTACAAATTGTGCATTCAATTATTTCGATTTAATTTATGAGTTTTGAATGATGCAATTTGTAATTTTGCTTGTAAATATGCAGTTGGACCGTTGGAAAACACATTTGAAATAATTTATGCACAACTTTGCACGTTTTCACATTTTGCGCTCTAAAATGCATAAACGTGCACAAATTGTGCATTCAACAATATTTATGGTCCTAGAATGCTAGAAAGTGTACTTGTTATTGTTAACATGCAATTGGAAAACACCGGATGACAATTTAAAACCATTTGTGCATAAATTTGCACGACTTCACGTTTTGCGTTCAACCATGCACAAATTGTGCAGTCAATTATGTCAATTTGATTTATGAGTTTGGAATGATATAATAATTTGTAATTTTTCATGTAAATATGTAATTTGACCATTGGAAAACACGTTTGAAACAATCGATGCACAACTTTGCATGAGTGCACATTTTGCGCTCTAACATGCATAAACGTGCACAAATTGTGCATTCAATAATATCAATAATATTTGTGGGCTTAGAATGCCAGAATATGTATTTGGTATCGTTGATATGCAATCAAAACGTTGGATAACATCTGTAAATCATTTGTGCACACATTTGTACGAGTTCACGTTTTGTGTTCAAACAAGCGCAAAAGTGCACAAATTGTGCATTCAATTATGCCGATTTGATTTGTGAGTTTGGAACGATATAATAATTTGTAATTTTTCAAGTAAATATGAAATTGGACCATTGGAAAACACGTTTCAAACGATTTATGCACAACTTTACACAAGTTCACATTTTGCGCTCTAAAATGCATAAACGTGCACAAATTGCGCATTCAATAATATCAATACTATTTATGAGGTTAGAATGCTAGAATATGTACTTATTATTGCTAATATGCAAATGGAACATTGGATAACATTTTTAAAACCATTCGGGCGCAAATTTGTACGAGTTCACGTTTTACGTCCAAACATGCGCAAATTGTGCATTCAATTATGTCAATTTGATTCATGAGTTTGGAATGGTATAATATGTAATTTTGGTCATAAACGCGCAATTGGACCATTGGATAACCTCTTTAAAACCATTTGTGCACAAATTTGCACTAGTTAACGATTTGCTTTCAAACATGCGCAAGTGCATACAAATTGTGCATTCAATTATTTCAATTTAATTTATGAGTTCGGAATGATGTAATTTGTAATTTTGCTCGTAAATATGCAATTAGACCATTGGAAAACATGTTTCAAACAATTTATGCACAACTTTTCACAAGTTCACATTTTGCGCTCTCAAATGCATAAACGTGCACAGATTGTGCATTCAATAACATCAATAGTATTTATGAGATTATAATGCTAGAATGTGTACTTATTATTGCAAATGGAACGTTGGATAACATTTTTAAAACCATTTGCGCGCAAAATTTGAACGAGTTCACATTTGGCGTTCAAACATGCACAAATGCGCGCGAATTGTGCATTCGATTATGTCAATTTCATTTATGACTTTGGAATACTGTAATTTGTAATTTTTCTTGAAAATATGCAATTGGACCATTAGAAAACACGTTTGAAACAATTTATGCATAACTTTGCACGAGTTCACATTTTGCGCTCTAAAATGCATAAACGTGCACAAATCGTGCATTCAATAATATCTATAATATTTATGAACTTGGAAAGCTAGAATATGTACTCATTATTGCCAATATGCAAATGGAACGTTGGATAACATTTTTAAAACCATTTGTGCACAAATTTGTATGAGTTCACGTTTTGCGTTCAAACATACTCAAATGCGCGCAAATTGCGCGTTCAATTATGCCAATTCGATTTATGAGTTTGGAATGGTATAAATTGTAATTTTGCTCATAAATGTGCGGGTCGGACCATCGGATAACCTCTTTAAAACCATCTGTGCACAAATTTGCCCGAGTACACATTTTGCGTTCAAATATGCATAAATGTGTACAAATTGTGCATTCAATTATTTCGATTTAATTTATGAGTTTTGAATGATGCAATTTGTAATTTTGCTTGTAAATATGCAGTTGGACCGTTGGAAAACACATTTGAAATAATTTATGCACAACTTTGCACGTTTTCACATTTTGCGCTCTAAAATGCATAAACGTGCACAAATTGTGCATTCAACAATATTTATGGTCCTAGAATGCTAGAAAGTGTACTTGTTATTGTTAACATGCAATTGGAAAACACCGGATGACAATTTAAAACCATTTGTGCATAAATTTGCACGACTTCACGTTTTGCGTTCAACCATGCACAAATTGTGCAGTCAATTATGTCAATTTGATTTATGAGTTTGGAATGATATAATAATTTGTAATTTTTCATGTAAATATGTAATTTGACCATTGGAAAACACGTTTGAAACAATCGATGCACAACTTTGCATGAGTGCACATTTTGCGCTCTAACATGCATAAACGTGCACAAATTGTGCATTCAATAATATCAATAATATTTGTGGGCTTAGAATGCCAGAATATGTATTTGGTATCGTTGATATGCAATCAAAACGTTGGATAACATCTGTAAATCATTTGTGCACACATTTGTACGAGTTCACGTTTTGTGTTCAAACAAGCGCAAAAGTGCACAAATTGTGCATTCAATTATGCCGATTTGATTTGTGAGTTTGGAACGATATAATAATTTGTAATTTTTCAAGTAAATATGAAATTGGACCATTGGAAAACACGTTTCAAACGATTTATGCACAACTTTACACAAGTTCACATTTTGCGCTCTAAAATGCATAAACGTGCACAAATTGCGCATTCAATAATATCAATACTATTTATGAGGTTAGAATGCTAGAATATGTACTTATTATTGCTAATATGCAAATGGAACATTGGATAACATTTTTAAAACCATTCGGGCGCAAATTTGTACGAGTTCACGTTTTACGTCCAAACATGCGCAAATTGTGCATTCAATTATGTCAATTTGATTCATGAGTTTGGAATCGTATAATATGTAATTCTGGTCATAAACGCGCAATTGGACCATTGGATAACCTCTTTAAAACCATTTGTGCACAAATTTGCACTAGTTAACGATTTGCTTTCAAACATGCGCAAGTGCATACGAATTGTGCATTCAATTATTTCAATTTAATTTATGAGTTCGGAATGATGTAATTTGTAATTTTGCTCGTAAATATGCAATTAGACCATTGGAAAACATGTTTCAAACAATTTATGCACAACTTTTCACAAGTTCACATTTTGCGCTCTCAAATGCATAAACGTGCACAGATTGTGCATTCAATAACATCAATAGTATTTATGAGATTATAATGCTAGAATGTGTACTTATTATTGCAAATGGAACGTTGGATAACATTTTTAAAACCATTTGCGCGCAAAATTTGAACGAGTTCACATTTGGCGTTCAAACATGCACAAATGCGCGCGAATTGTGCATTCGATTATGTCAATTTCATTTATGACTTTGGAATACTGTAATTTGTAATTTTTCTTGAAAATATGCAATTGGACCATTAGAAAACACGTTTGAAACAATTTATGCATAACTTTGCACGAGTTCACATTTTGCGCTCTAAAATGCATAAACGTGCACAAATCGTGCATTCAATAATATCTATAATATTTATGAACTTGGAAAGCTAGAATATGTACTCATTATTGCCAATATGCAAATGGAACGTTGGATAACATTTTTAAAACCATTTGTGCACAAATTTGTATGAGTTCACGTTTTGCGTTCAAACATACTCAAATGCGCGCAAATTGCGCGTTCAATTATGCCAATTCGATTTATGAGTTTGGAATGGTATAAATTGTAATTTTGCTCATAAATGTGCGGTCGGACCATCGGATAACCTCTTTAAAACCATCTGTGCACAAATTTGCCCGAGTACACATTTTGCGTTCAAATATGCATAAATGTGTACAAATTGTGCATTCAATTATTTCGATTTAATTTATGAGTTTTGAATGATGCAATTTGTAATTTTGCTTGTAAATATGCAGTTGGACCGTTGGAAAACACATTTGAAATAATTTATGCACAACTTTGCACGTTTTCACATTTTGCGCTCTAAAATGCATAAACGTGCACAAATTGTGCATTCAACAATATTTATGGTCCTAGAATGCTAGAAAGTGTACTTGTTATTGTTAACATGCAATTGGAAAACACCGGATGACAATTTAAAACCATTTGTGCATAAATTTGCACGACTTCACGTTTTGCGTTCAACCATGCACAAATTGTGCAGTCAATTATGTCAATTTGATTTATGAGTTTGGAATGATATAATAATTTGTAATTTTTCATGTAAATATGTAATTTGACCATTGGAAAAACACGTTTGAAACAATCGATGCACAACTTTGCATGAGTGCACATTTTGCGCTCTAACATGCATAAACGTGCACAAATTGTGCATTCAATAATATCAATAATATTTGTGGGCTTAGAATGCCAGAATATGTATTTGGTATCGTTGATATGCAATCAAAACGTTGGATAACATCTGTAAATCATTTGTGCACACATTTGTACGAGTTCACGTTTTGTGTTCAAACAAGCGCAAAAGTGCACAAATTGTGCATTCAATTATGCCGATTTGATTTGTGAGTTTGGAACGATATAATAATTTGTAATTTTTCAAGTAAATATGAAATTGGACCATTGGAAAACACGTTTCAAACGATTTATGCACAACTTTACACAAGTTCACATTTTGCGCTCTAAAATGCATAAACGTGCACAAATTGCGCATTCAATAATATCAATACTATTTATGAGGTTAGAATGCTAGAATATGTACTTATTATTGCTAATATGCAAATGGAACATTGGATAACATTTTTAAAACCATTCGGGCGCAAATTTGTACGAGTTCACGTTTTACGTCCAAACATGCGCAAATTGTGCATTCAATTATGTCAATTTGATTCATGAGTTTGGAATGGTATAATATGTAATTTTGGTCATAAACGCGCAATTGGACCATTGGATAACCTCTTTAAAACCATTTGTGCACAAATTTGCACTAGTTAACGATTTGCTTTCAAACATGCGCAAGTGCATACAAATTGTGCATTCAATTATTTCAATTTAATTTATGAGTTCGGAATGATGTAATTTGTAATTTTGCTCGTAAATATGCAATTAGACCATTGGAAAACATGTTTCAAACAATTTATGCACAACTTTTCACAAGTTCACATTTTGCGCTCTCAAATGCATAAACGTGCACAGATTGTGCATTCAATAACATCAATAGTATTTATGAGATTATAATGCTAGAATGTGTACTTATTATTGCAAATGGAACGTTGGATAACATTTTTAAAACCATTTGCGCGCAAAATTTGAACGAGTTCACATTTGGCGTTCAAACATGCACAAATGCGCGCGAATTGTGCATTCGATTATGTCAATTTCATTTATGACTTTGGAATACTGTAATTTGTAATTTTTCTTGAAAATATGCAATTGGACCATTAGAAAACACGTTTGAAACAATTTATGCATAACTTTGCACGAGTTCACATTTTGCGCTCTAAAATGCATAAACGTGCACAAATCGTGCATTCAATAATATCTATAATATTTATGAACTTGAAAGCTAGAATATGTACTCATTATTGCCAATATGCAAATGGAACGTTGGATAACATTTTAAAACCATTTGTGCACAAATTTGTATGAGTTCACGTTTTGCGTTCAAACATACTCAAATGCGCGCAAATTGCGCGTTCAATTATGCCAATTCGATTTATGAGTTTGGAATGGTATAAATTGTAATTTTGCTCATAAATGTGCGGTCGGACCATCGGATAACCTCTTTAAAACCATCTGTGCACAAATTTGCCCGAGTACACATTTTGCGTTCAAATATGCATAAATGTGTACAAATTGTGCATTCAATTATTTCGATTTAATTTATGAGTTTTGAATGATGCAATTTGTAATTTTGCTTGTAAATATGCAGTTGGACCGTTGGAAAACACATTTGAAATAATTTATGCACAACTTTGCACGTTTTCACATTTTGCGCTCTAAAATGCATAAACGTGCACAAATTGTGCATTCAACAATATTTATGGTCCTAGAATGCTAGAAAGTGTACTTGTTATTGTTAACATGCAATTGGAAAACACCGGATGACAATTTAAAACCATTTGTGCATAAATTTGCACGACTTCACGTTTTGCGTTCAACCATGCACAAATTGTGCAGTCAATTATGTCAATTTGATTTATGAGTTTGGAATGATATAATAATTTGTAATTTTTCATGTAAATATGTAATTTGACCATTGGAAAACACGTTTGAAACAATCGATGCACAACTTTGCATGAGTGCACATTTTGCGCTCTAACATGCATAAACGTGCACAAATTGTGCATTCAATAATATCAATAATATTTGTGGGCTTAGAATGCCAGAATATGTATTTGGTATCGTTGATATGCAATCAAAACGTTGGATAACATCTGTAAATCATTTGTGCACACATTTGTACGAGTTCACGTTTTGTGTTCAAACAAGCGCAAAAGTGCACAAATTGTGCATTCAATTATGCCGATTTGATTTGTGAGTTTGGAACGATATAATAATTTGTAATTTTTCAAGTAAATATGAAATTGGACCATTGGAAAACACGTTTCAAACGATTTATGCACAACTTTACACAAGTTCACATTTTGCGCTCTAAAATGCATAAACGTGCACAAATTGCGCATTCAATAATATCAATACTATTTATGAGGTTAGAATGCTAGAATATGTACTTATTATTGCTAATATGCAAATGGAACATTGGATAACATTTTTAAAACCATTCGGGCGCAAATTTGTACGAGTTCACGTTTTACGTCCAAACATGCGCAAATTGTGCATTCAATTATGTCAATTTGATTCATGAGTTTGGAATCGTATAATATGTAATTCTGGTCATAAACGCGCAATTGGACCATTGGATAACCTCTTTAAAACCATTTGTGCACAAATTTGCACTAGTTAACGATTTGCTTTCAAACATGCGCAAGTGCATACGAATTGTGCATTCAATTATTTCAATTTAATTTATGAGTTCGGAATGATGTAATTTGTAATTTTGCTCGTAAATATGCAATTAGACCATTGGAAAACATGTTTCAAACAATTTATGCACAACTTTTCACAAGTTCACATTTTGCGCTCTCAAATGCATAAACGTGCACAGATTGTGCATTCAATAACATCAATAGTATTTATGAGATTATAATGCTAGAATGTGTACTTATTATTGCAAATGGAACGTTGGATAACATTTTTAAAACCATTTGCGCGCAAAATTTGAACGAGTTCACATTTGGCGTTCAAACATGCACAAATGCGCAGCGAATTGTGCATTCGATTATGTCAATTTCATTTATGACTTTGGAATACTGTAATTTGTAATTTTTCTTGAAAATATGCAATTGGACCATTAGAAAACACGTTTGAAACAATTTATGCATAACTTTGCACGAGTTCACATTTTGCGCTCTAAAATGCATAAACGTGCACAAATCGTGCATTCAATAATATCTATAATATTTATGAACTTGGAAAGCTAGAATATGTACTCATTATTGCCAATATGCAAATGGAACGTTGGATAACATTTTTAAAACCATTTGTGCACAAATTTGTATGAGTTCACGTTTTGCGTTCAAACATACTCAAATGCGCGCAAATTGCGCGTTCAATTATGCCAATTCGATTTATGAGTTTGGAATGGTATAAATTGTAATTTTGCTCATAAATGTGCGGTCGGACCATCGGATAACCTCTTTAAAACCATCTGTGCACAAATTTGCCCGAGTACACATTTTGCGTTCAAATATGCATAAATGTGTACAAATTGTGCATTCAATTATTTCGATTTAATTTATGAGTTTTGAATGATGCAATTTGTAATTTTGCTTGTAAATATGCAGTTGGACCGTTGGAAAACACATTTGAAATAATTTATGCACAACTTTGCACGTTTTCACATTTTGCGCTCTAAAATGCATAAACGTGCACAAATTGTGCATTCAACAATATTTATGGTCCTAGAATGCTAGAAAGTGTACTTGTTATTGTTAACATGCAATTGGAAAACACCGGATGACAATTTAAAACCATTTGTGCATAAATTTGCACGACTTCACGTTTTGCGTTCAACCATGCACAAATTGTGCAGTCAATTATGTCAATTTGATTTATGAGTTTGGAATGATATAATAATTTGTAATTTTTCATGTAAATATGTAATTTGACCATTGGAAAACACGTTTGAAACAATCGATGCACAACTTTGCATGAGTGCACATTTTGCGCTCTAACATGCATAAACGTGCACAAATTGTGCATTCAATAATATCAATAATATTTGTGGGCTTAGAATGCCAGAATATGTATTTGGTATCGTTGATATGCAATCAAAACGTTGGATAACATCTGTAAATCATTTGTGCACACATTTGTACGAGTTCACGTTTTGTGTTCAAACAAGCGCAAAAGTGCACAAATTGTGCATTCAATTATGCCGATTTGATTTGTGAGTTTGGAACGATATAATAATTTGTAATTTTTCAAGTAAATATGAAATTGGACCATTGGAAAACACGTTTCAAACGATTTATGCACAACTTTACACAAGTTCACATTTTGCGCTCTAAAATGCATAAACGTGCACAAATTGCGCATTCAATAATATCAATACTATTTATGAGGTTAGAATGCTAGAATATGTACTTATTATTGCTAATATGCAAATGGAACATTGGATAACATTTTTAAAACCATTCGGGCGCAAATTTGTACGAGTTCACGTTTTACGTCCAAACATGCGCAAATTGTGCATTCAATTATGTCAATTTGATTCATGAGTTTGGAATGGTATAATATGTAATTTTGGTCATAAACGCGCAATTGGACCATTGGATAACCTCTTTAAAACCATTTGTGCACAAATTTGCACTAGTTAACGATTTGCTTTCAAACATGCGCAAGTGCATACAAATTGTGCATTCAATTATTTCAATTTAATTTATGAGTTCGGAATGATGTAATTTGTAATTTTGCTCGTAAATATGCAATTAGACCATTGGAAAACATGTTTCAAACAATTTATGCACAACTTTTCACAAGTTCACATTTTGCGCTCTCAAATGCATAAACGTGCACAGATTGTGCATTCAATAACATCAATAGTATTTATGAGATTATAATGCTAGAATGTGTACTTATTATTGCAAATGGAACGTTGGATAACATTTTTAAAACCATTTGCGCGCAAAATTTGAACGAGTTCACATTTGGCGTTCAAACATGCACAAATGCGCGCGAATTGTGCATTCGATTATGTCAATTTCATTTATGACTTTGGAATACTGTAATTTGTAATTTTTCTTGAAAATATGCAATTGGACCATTAGAAAACACGTTTGAAACAATTTATGCATAACTTTGCACGAGTTCACATTTTGCGCTCTAAAATGCATAAACGTGCACAAATCGTGCATTCAATAATATCTATAATATTTATGAACTTGGAAAGCTAGAATATGTACTCATTATTGCCAATATGCAAATGGAACGTTGGATAACATTTTTAAAACCATTTGTGCACAAATTTGTATGAGTTCACGTTTTGCGTTCAAACATACTCAAATGCGCGCAAATTGCGCGTTCAATTATGCCAATTCGATTTATGAGTTTGGAATGGTATAAATTGTAATTTTGCTCATAAATGTGCGGTCGGACCATCGGATAACCTCTTTAAAACCATCTGTGCACAAATTTGCCCGAGTACACATTTTGCGTTCAAATATGCATAAATGTGTACAAATTGTGCATTCAATTATTTCGATTTAATTTATGAGTTTTGAATGATGCAATTTGTAATTTTGCTTGTAAATATGCAGTTGGACCGTTGGAAAACACATTTGAAATAATTTATGCACAACTTTGCACGTTTTCACATTTTGCGCTCTAAAATGCATAAACGTGCACAAATTGTGCATTCAACAATATTTATGGTCCTAGAATGCTAGAAAGTGTACTTGTTATTGTTAACATGCAATTGGAAAACACCGGATGACAATTTAAAACCATTTGTGCATAAATTTGCACGACTTCACGTTTTGCGTTCAACCATGCACAAATTGTGCAGTCAATTATGTCAATTTGATTTATGAGTTTGGAATGATATAATAATTTGTAATTTTTCATGTAAATATGTAATTTGACCATTGGAAAACACGTTTGAAACAATCGATGCACAACTTTGCATGAGTGCACATTTTGCGCTCTAACATGCATAAACGTGCACAAATTGTGCATTCAATAATATCAATAATATTTGTGGGCTTAGAATGCCAGAATATGTATTTGGTATCGTTGATATGCAATCAAAACGTTGGATAACATCTGTAAATCATTTGTGCACACATTTGTACGAGTTCACGTTTTGTGTTCAAACAAGCGCAAAAGTGCACAAATTGTGCATTCAATTATGCCGATTTGATTTGTGAGTTTGGAACGATATAATAATTTGTAATTTTTCAAGTAAATATGAAATTGGACCATTGGAAAACACGTTTCAAACGATTTATGCACAACTTTACACAAGTTCACATTTTGCGCTCTAAAATGCATAAACGTGCACAAATTGCGCATTCAATAATATCAATACTATTTATGAGGTTAGAATGCTAGAATATGTACTTATTATTGCTAATATGCAAATGGAACATTGGATAACATTTTTAAAACCATTCGGGCGCAAATTTGTACGAGTTCACGTTTTACGTCCAAACATGCGCAAATTGTGCATTCAATTATGTCAATTTGATTCATGAGTTTGGAATCGTATAATATGTAATTCTGGTCATAAACGCGCAATTGGACCATTGGATAACCTCTTTAAAACCATTTGTGCACAAATTTGCACTAGTTAACGATTTGCTTTCAAACATGCGCAAGTGCATACGAATTGTGCATTCAATTATTTCAATTTAATTTATGAGTTCGGAATGATGTAATTTGTAATTTTGCTCGTAAATATGCAATTAGACCATTGGAAAACATGTTTCAAACAATTTATGCACAACTTTTCACAAGTTCACATTTTGCGCTCTCAAATGCATAAACGTGCACAGATTGTGCATTCAATAACATCAATAGTATTTATGAGATTATAATGCTAGAATGTGTACTTATTATTGCAAATGGAACGTTGGATAACATTTTTAAAACCATTTGCGCGCAAAATTTGAACGAGTTCACATTTGGCGTTCAAACATGCACAAATGCGCGCGAATTGTGCATTCGATTATGTCAATTTCATTTATGACTTTGGAATACTGTAATTTGTAATTTTTCTTGAAAATATGCAATTGGACCATTAGAAAACACGTTTGAAACAATTTATGCATAACTTTGCACGAGTTCACATTTTGCGCTCTAAAATGCATAAACGTGCACAAATCGTGCATTCAATAATATCTATAATATTTATGAACTTGGAAAGCTAGAATATGTACTCATTATTGCCAATATGCAAATGGAACGTTGGATAACATTTTTAAAACCATTTGTGCACAAATTTGTATGAGTTCACGTTTTGCGTTCAAACATACTCAAATGCGCGCAAATTGCGCGTTCAATTATGCCAATTCGATTTATGAGTTTGGAATGGTATAAATTGTAATTTTGCTCATAAATGTGCGGTCGGACCATCGGATAACCTCTTTAAAACCATCTGTGCACAAATTTGCCCGAGTACACATTTTGCGTTCAAATATGCATAAATGTGTACAAATTGTGCATTCAATTATTTCGATTTAATTTATGAGTTTTGAATGATGCAATTTGTAATTTTGCTTGTAAATATGCAGTTGGACCGTTGGAAAACACATTTGAAATAATTTATGCACAACTTTGCACGTTTTCACATTTTGCGCTCTAAAATGCATAAACGTGCACAAATTGTGCATTCAACAATATTTATGGTCCTAGAATGCTAGAAAGTGTACTTGTTATTGTTAACATGCAATTGGAAAACACCGGATGACAATTTAAAACCATTTGTGCATAAATTTGCACGACTTCACGTTTTGCGTTCAACCATGCACAAATTGTGCAGTCAATTATGTCAATTTGATTTATGAGTTTGGAATGATATAATAATTTGTAATTTTTCATGTAAATATGTAATTTGACCATTGGAAAACACGTTTGAAACAATCGATGCACAACTTTGCATGAGTGCACATTTTGCGCTCTAACATGCATAAACGTGCACAAATTGTGCATTCAATAATATCAATAATATTTGTGGGCTTAGAATGCCAGAATATGTATTTGGTATCGTTGATATGCAATCAAAACGTTGGATAACATCTGTAAATCATTTGTGCACACATTTGTACGAGTTCACGTTTTGTGTTCAAACAAGCGCAAAAGTGCACAAATTGTGCATTCAATTATGCCGATTTGATTTGTGAGTTTGGAACGATATAATAATTTGTAATTTTTCAAGTAAATATGAAATTGGACCATTGGAAAACACGTTTCAAACGATTTATGCACAACTTTACACAAGTTCACATTTTGCGCTCTAAAATGCATAAACGTGCACAAATTGCGCATTCAATAATATCAATACTATTTATGAGGTTAGAATGCTAGAATATGTACTTATTATTGCTAATATGCAAATGGAACATTGGATAACATTTTTAAAACCATTCGGGCGCAAATTTGTACGAGTTCACGTTTTACGTCCAAACATGCGCAAATTGTGCATTCAATTATGTCAATTTGATTCATGAGTTTGGAATGGTATAATATGTAATTTTGGTCATAAACGCGCAATTGGACCATTGGATAACCTCTTTAAAACCATTTGTGCACAAATTTGCACTAGTTAACGATTTGCTTTCAAACATGCGCAAGTGCATACAAATTGTGCATTCAATTATTTCAATTTAATTTATGAGTTCGGAATGATGTAATTTGTAATTTTGCTCGTAAATATGCAATTAGACCATTGGAAAACATGTTTCAAACAATTTATGCACAACTTTTCACAAGTTCACATTTTGCGCTCTCAAATGCATAAACGTGCACAGATTGTGCATTCAATAACATCAATAGTATTTATGAGATTATAATGCTAGAATGTGTACTTATTATTGCAAATGGAACGTTGGATAACATTTTTAAAACCATTTGCGCGCAAAATTTTGAACGAGTTCACATTTGGCGTTCAAACATGCACAAATGCGCGCGAATTGTGCATTCGATTATGTCAATTTCATTTATGACTTTGGAATACTGTAATTTGTAATTTTTCTTGAAAATATGCAATTGGACCATTAGAAAACACGTTTGAAACAATTTATGCATAACTTTGCACGAGTTCACATTTTTGCGCTCTAAAATGCATAAACGTGCACAAATCGTGCATTCAATAATATCTATAATATTTATGAACTTGGAAAGCTAGAATATGTACTCATTATTGCCAATATGCAAATGGAACGTTGGATAACATTTTTAAAAACCATTTGTGCACAAATTTGTATGAGTTCACGTTTTGCGTTCAAACATACTCAAATGCGCGCAAATTGCGCGTTCAATTATGCCAATTCGATTTATGAGTTTGGAATGGTATAAATTGTAATTTTGCTCATAAATGTGCGGGTCGGACCATCGGATAACCTCTTTAAAACCATCTGTGCACAAATTTGCCCGAGTACACATTTTGCGTTCAAATATGCATAAATGTGTACAAATTGTGCATTCAATTATTTCGATTTAATTTATGAGTTTTGAATGATGCAATTGTAAATTTTGCTTGTAAATATGCAGTTGGACCGTTGGAAAACAGCATTTGAAATAATTTATGCACAACTTTGCACGTTTTCACATTTTGCGCTCTAAAATGCATAAACGTGCACAAATTGTGCATTCAACAATATTTATGGTCCTAGAATGCTAGAAAGTGTACTTGTTATTGTTAACATGCAATTGGAAAACACCGGATGACAATTTTAAAACCATTTGTGCATAAATTTGCACGACTTTCACGTTTTGCGTTCAACCATGCACAAATTGTGCAGTCAATTATGTCAATTTGATTTATGAGTTTGGAATGATATAATAATTTGTAATTTTTCATGTAAATATGTAATTTTGACCATTGGAAAACACGTTTGAAACAATCGATGCACAACTTTGCATGAGTGCACATTTTGCGCTCTAACATGCATAAACGTGCACAAATTGTGCATTCAATAATATCAATAATATTTGTGGGCTTAGAATGCCAGAAATATGTATTTGGTATCGTTGATATGCAATCAAAACGTTGGATAACATCTGTAAATCATTTGTGCACACATTTGTACGAGTTCACGTTTTGTGTTCAAACAAGCGCAAAAGTGCACAAATTGTGCATTCAATTATGCCGATTTGATTTGTGAGTTTGGAACGATATAATAATTTGTAATTTTTCAAGTAAATATGAAATTGGGACCATTGGAAAAACACGTTTCAAACGATTTATGCACAACTTTACACAAGTTCACATTTTGCGCTCTAAATGCATAAACGTGCACAAATTGCGCATTCAATAATATCAATACTATTTATGAGGTTAGAATGCTAGAATATGTACTTATTATTGCTAATATGCAAATGGAACATTGGATAACATTTTTAAAACCATTCGGGCGCAAATTTGTACGAGTTCACGTTTTACGTCCAAACATGCGCAAATTGTGCATTCAATTATGTCAATTTGATTCATGAGTTTGGAATCGTATAATATGTAATTCTGGTCATAAACGCGCAATTGGACCATTGGATAACCTCTTTAAAAACCATTTGTGCACAAATTTGCACTAGTTAACGATTTGCTTTCAAACATGCGCAAGTGCATACGAAATTGTGCATTCAATTATTTCAATTTAATTTATGAGTTCGGAATGATGTAATTTGTAATTTTGCTCGTAAATATGCAATTAGACCATTGGAAAACATGTTTCAAACAATTTATGCACAACTTTTCACAAGTTCACATTTTGCGCTCTCAAATGCATAAACGTGCACAGATTGTGCATTCAATAACATCAATAGTATTTATATAGATTATAATGCTAGAATGTGTACTTATTATTGCAAATGGAACGTTGGATAACATTTTTAAAACCATTTGCGCGCAAAATTTGAACGAGTTCACATTGGCGTTCAAACATGCACAAATGCGCGCGAATTGTGCATTCGATTATGTCAATTTCATTTATGACTTTGGAATACTGTAATTTGTAATTTTTCTTGAAAATATGCAATTGGACCATTAGAAAACACGTTTGAAACAATTTATGCATAACTTTGCACGAGTTCACATTTTGCGCTCTAAAATGCATAAACGTGCACAAATCGTGCATATCAATAATATCTATAATATTTATGAACTTGGAAAGCTAGAATATGTACTCATTATTGCCAATATGCAAATGGAACGTTGGATAACATTTTTAAAACCATTTGTGCACAAATTTGTAATGAGTTCACGTTTTGCGTTCAAACATACTCAAATGCGCGCAAATTGCGCGTTCAATTATGCCAATTCGATTTATGAGTTTGGAATGGTATAAATTGTAATTTTGCTCATAAATGTGCGGTCGGACCATCGGATAACCTCTTTAAAACCATCTGTGCACAAATTTGCCCGAGTACACATTTTGCGTTCAAATATGCATAAATGTGTACAAATTGTGCATTCAATTATTTCGATTTAAATTTATGAGTTTTGAATGATGCAATTTGTAATTTTGCTTGTAAATATGCAGTTGGACCGTTGGAAAACACATTTGAAATAATTTATGCACAACTTTGCACGTTTTCACATTTTGCGCTCTAAAAATGCATAAACGTGCACAAATTGTGCATTCAACAATATTTATGGTCCTAGAATGCTAGAAAGTGTACTTGTTATTGTTAACATGCAATTGGAAAACACCGGATGACAATTTAAAACCATTTGTGCATAAATTTGCACGACTTCACGTTTTGCGTTCAACCATGCACAAATTGTGCAGTCATTATGTCAATTTGATTATGAGTTTGGAATGATATAATAATTTGTAATTTTTCATGTAAATATGTAATTTGACC